>JACDQD010000151.1:2500-12500 GCA_019843655.1 Lethocerus indicus
TGTATATATACTGACAAAAATGTTTTATATATATATATATATATATATATATTTTTTTTTTTTTTCAGGCAACGGTTATATAGAAGGCACAGAATTGGACGGTTTTCTCAGAGAGTTCGTCTCAAGCGCAAACGCTGCCGATATAGGCCCAGAGGTGAGTTTGAATATATATAAATAAATAAATAAATTATTTTACATATATATATATATATATGTGTAGCTCGAGCCTACAGATGTTCACCTATATATATATATATATATATATATATATATATATATATATATATATATATTATTGTTTGTTTTAGGCTGTTTCAGACGCAATGTTGGCCGAGCTCAAACAATGCTTCATGGAAGCGTACGACGACAACCAGGACGGAAAAATAGATATCAGAGAAGTAATTTATTTATACATTATTTTATATATATATTTTTTATAAATAAAATATTCAATTAAACCGACCGTTTATTTGCAAGTTGGCCCAACTGCTTCCGATGGAGGAGAACTTCCTACTTCTGTTCAGGTTCGACAACCCGCTCGAGTCAAGCGTCGAGTTCATGAAGGTTGGCGACACTGTTTTATTTATTTTTAATTAATACACTCTATATTGAATATTATCGAAAATTTATTATGTACTCTGTAATTTAATATATATATATATATATATATATATATATATATATATATATAAATGTATTCATTGTTTCAGATTTGGAGGGAATACGATACAGACGGCAGTGGATACATCGAAGCCGATGAACTGAAGGTATATATTTTTAACTATATATATATATATATATATATATATATATATATATATATATATATTATGTATCTATAAATAAATTATTTATTTATGTTCCAAGAACTTCCTGAGGGATTTGCTGAAGGAGGCGAAGAAAATCAACGATGTCTCCGAAGATAAGCTCATCGAATATACAGACACAATGGTGAGTTTTATATATATATATATATATATATATATATATATATATATATATAAAATAATAAATAAATGAGACGTAATAATATTTTATAAATATTTATTTTTTGGTTTCAGCTCCAGGTTTTCGACGCCAACAAGGACGGACGTCTTCAGCTTTCTGAAATGGCCAAGTTAGTTAATGTTTTTTTAGATTTTTTCAGAATTAATTTTGTCAAATCGATCTCGAAATCATAAATATTATGACTGAACAATAATTAAGGCGTTTAATAATTTTTATAAATTATTGGAAACCCGGAAAGGAACTCGGTTATTGAAGTGATATACTGGAACAATTAGGAGATAACGAATAAGATTGGACAAAATATAAATTGTAACAAATATTGTTTTTTATCAATAAGAAATAAATTTTTTTTTTTTTGTTTCAGATTGCTTCCGGTCAAAGAGAACTTCCTGACCCGTCAGATATTCAAAGTGAGTCGTCCGATAAGATTATTTTTACTAAAAAAAAAAAACAATTTTTAAAAACCTAATCATAAAAATTCATAAAATCGTATGCACACCCTATCTTAATTTTGTTTCCCCAATTACTTCAAAGCATTGTTTCTGTGTGCAATGTTTCGATAATTGAGATTTTTCTGTTTTTTAATTTCATTGCGGATGATGATAACGCCCACCCACTGCCACCATTTCACGACCCTTCAATAATTTTTTTCAATTTTTTTTGGAACTGGATATCATCATGTGTGCTGAATGTGCTTTTAACAATCACATAATTACTCGTATGGAAAAGATTTTCTCCTGATAATTATATATATATATATATATATATATATATATATATATATATATACGGACTGTATTTTAGGGGCTAAACTAATTCCGAGTGTCCATTAGCAATTATTTTAATTATTAACCTTTAAAATAACTGGTTAACGCACTCAGGGATTATCGTCCACTTCTAAATCTGGTCTAAATTTATGGAATACCCGTATTCCATAAAAAATTTAACCTATACCCATTCGTAAAAAATAATTGTAATATTAGTAATATTTTATATCATTAAATAACCTAACACAATCTGTCATAACCTGACATAACCTAACCTAACCTAACCTATCATAACCTAACCTAACCTAACCTATCATAACCTAACCTATCACCTATCATAACCTAACCTAACCTAACCTAACCTATAACCTAACCTAACCTAACCTAACCTATCTAACCTAACCTAACCTAAATCAACCTAACCTATCATAACCTAACCTATCATAACCTAACCTATCATAACCTAACCTAACCTATCATAACCTAACCTAACCTAACCTAACCTAACCTAACCTAACCTATCATAACCTAACCTAACCTAACCTAACCTAACCTAACCTAACCTAACCTATCATAACCTAACCTAACCTAATCTAACCTAACCTATCACAACCTAACCAGACCTGGGTGCGTATGCTGGTTAATCAGAAATAATTGTTTTTAAAAATAATTCCGAATTTATTCTAATTATTATAACCGAGTTTCCAATTCACTGACACATTATTTCACTTTCACTGAGTATATTAAATTCATCGAATTTTTCCATTTTCTTTAGTATGTATCTATTATTTATTGTGTATGTGTATGTGTGTGTGTGTGTTCAGGGAAAAATTATTTACATTTACTTATTATCTTATCAATCTCTTTCTCTCTCTCTCTCTTTTTATCTCTTTCTCTCTCTCTCTCTCTCACATTCTCTCTTTTGTCCTTCCGAACTTAACTTTTACATTCGAAGGACGGGATCGACGTAAGTATAAAAATAATTGAAACAAAAACAAAAATAAAAGCAACAAAGTAGAGAGCGGAACGAATATACCCGGTTTAAAAAAAAAAAAATAATTATTTACTCGTTCATTTAGGACAACAAACGCGGCCGCAATTATTGTTGTCTTGGTTCTAGAATTTTTTTTTTCTTTATTATTTCTGTAAATATTTAATTAAAAAGTAATAATAATAATAAAATAGCCAGTAAAGAAAAAATCATCGAATCAATCTTTGCATTAGGATCGGCCATACAGATGCTTCTTTATATGTATATATTTTTAAAAAAAAATGGCTGTATATGAATTGTATATGAGTTCAGATTGAAAAGTATTTTAAGCAATGAATTTCTGTTTTTGAAAAACAGCTTTGCATGTGCTGCATGGCTTTTCACATAAAAAAAAAAATATATATATATATATATATATATTTTTTTTCTCTTGCATGTAAATGTGTAATGTTTTAGTTACTGTCTATAATGATTTTTTTATTTCTCTCGATGAATGGCTTGTTATATATAAAAATATTAACTAATAAAATTTATTAAATGTAAAAAAAAATTACACACCCCGAATATATATATATATATATATATATATATATATATATATATATATATATGGGTGCTTTGGCTGGGAATAAGCCCGATTTAAAAAAAAAGGAAAACAATTTTTTCTCCAGATAAATATTTCCGAATATCCGTTTTCAAAAGTGATATAAAACATATTTTATAATTTAGAATTTTTTTTTTCCGGAAAAATTTGCGTCTGAAAAAATGAATTTCTGTCCAATCCAGGGCGCCAAACTGACCAAGGACGACATCGAAAGGGTTTTTTCGCTGTACGACAGGGTGAGAGCTGGATTTTTTTAATGGAATATTAATATTTATTTTTCTTTATATTTTCCAAAAGAAATTCAAAAAATATCCAATTGACCTAATCAATCCTTCCACTCTAACAAACCAATAAGGAAAATAATTATTAGTTATAGATATATCATTATATTATATATATATATATATATATTTGTATTATATAATTTTTTTTTATAGGACAACAACGGTACAATAGAAAATGAAGAATTGAGGGGCTTCCTGAAGGATTTGCTTGAACTTGTCAAAAAGTAAGTCATATATATATATATATATATATATATATATATATATATATATATACTTGAGTTAATGAGGGCTGAAACTTAATAACAACAATTGGACTGACAAATCTTATATACTATATATATATATATATAAATTAAAAAAAATATATATATATATACCAAGAACTAATAATATGCAATGCATAATTGGTAATGTAAATTGACCTAGCAAAAGAGATACTGTAGTTAACTATATATATATATATATATATATATATATATATATATATATATATATATATATATATATATGCACATAATTTTGTGTCCGATAGAAAATGATGACAATTCTTGCTGAATTTTCTTTCATATTGGTCTTAAAAATTAAAAAAATTTTTTTATTTTTGACCAAATATATATATATATATATATATATGTGTGTATTGATGTCTGGTTGAGGACTACGACGCCCAGGACCTGTGCGAGTTCGAGGAGACGATACTGAGAGGGGTTGACTACAACCAGGACGGTAAGATCGACAAGAAGGAGCTGACCATGATACTGCTGGCGCTGGCCAAACACAGCCAGGAGGAGTACGAGGAGGCCTAGAGGTGGGGCAGTGGGGCAGTGGGGGAGTGGGAGGTATTGGGAGGGATAGAGAGTGATTGAGGGGATTGAGGTATGAAGAAGAAGGATGAGAGGTATTAGGAGGGATTGAGAGTGATTAAGGGGATTGAGGTGGGGAGAAGAAGGATAGAGGGATTTAGGAGGGATTGAGGGATTGAGAGTGATTAAGGAGGGATTGAGATGATTAAGGGGATTGAGAGTTTAAGGGGATTGAGGTGAAGAAGGATAGAGAGGTATTAGGAGGGATTGAGTTTAAGGGGATTGAGGTGAAGAAGGATAGAGAGGCATCAGGAGGGATTGAGAGTTTAAGGGGATTGAGGTATGAAGAAGGATAGAGAGGTATTAGGAGGGATTGAGAGTGATTAAGGATTGAGTATGGAGACGGATAGAGGGTATTAGGAGGGATTGAGAGTGATTAAGGGATTGAGGGAAAAGGATAGAGAGGTATTAGGAGGGATTGAGAGTTTAAGGGGATTGAGGATTAGAGGGATTAAAGAGGTATTAGGGGATTGAGGGATAAAGAGAGGATTGGAGGATTGAGAGTGATAAAGAGGATTAAAGATGGTTAGAGGGATTGAGTTTAAGGGGATTGAGGCATGAGCAGGATAAAGAGTATTAGGAAGGGATTGAGGGGAATACTGATTAAAAGAAGATTGGAGAAGAATTAGGAGGATTGAGTTTAAGGGGATTGAGATTAAAGGGATAAGAGGTATTAAGAGTTGAGGGGGATTGAAGATTAAGGTTTAAGAGGGGTGAGAAAGGGGATAAAGAGGATTGAGGTTAGAGGGATTGAGGGGATTAAGACTGTTTAAGGGCATTAAAATTTAAGGTTTAAGAGGATAAAGGTGGGATAAAAGAGGGATTGAGGGATTAAGAGGGATTGAGGGGGATTAAGAGTGTTTAAGGGCATTAATTTAAGGTTTAAGAGGATAAAGAGGGATTAAAAGAGGGATTGAGGGGTATTAAGACTGTTTGAGGGCATTAAATTTAAGGTATTAAGAGGATAAAGTGGGATAAAAAGGTATTAAGAGAGATTGAGGGGGATTAAGACTGTTTAGGGGCATTGGGAATTTAAGGTTTTAAGAGGATAAAGTGGGATAAAAAGGGATTGAGAAGGATTGAGGGGATTAAGAGGTTTAAGGGCATTAAGAATTTAAGGTATTAAGAGGATAAAGTGGGATAAAAAGGTAAGATGGGTGAGGGATTAAGAGGATTGAGGGGTATTAAGACTTGTTTAAGGGCATTAAGAATTTAAGGTATTAAGAGGATAAAGTGGGATAAGAGGATTAAGAGGGATTAAGAGGGATTGAGGGGGATTAAGACTGTTTAAGGGCATTGGGAATTTAAGGTTTAAGAGGATAAAGTTGGGATAAAAGGGGATTAAGAGGTATTGAGGGGATCTAAGATATTTAAGGGCATTAAAAATTCAAGGTTTTAAGAGGATAAAGTGGGATAAAGAGGTATTAAGATGGATTGAGGGGATTAAGAGGGATTGAGGGGTATTAAGACTGTTTGAGGGCATTGGGAATTTAATGTTTTAAGAGGGTAAAGTGGGATAAAAAGATATTAAGATGGATTGAGGGGGTTAAGAGTGTTTGAGGGCATTAAGAATTTAAGGTATTAAGAGGATAAAGTGGATAAAAAGGTATTTGGACGGATTGAGGGGGGTATTAAGACTGTTTAAGGGCATTGGGAATTTAAGGTTTTAAGAGGATAAAGTGGGATAAAGAGGGATTAAAGAGGATTGAGGGGGAATAAGAGGGATTGAGGGGTATTAAGACTGTTTGAGGGCAATAAAAAATTTAAGGTATTAATTGGATAAAAAGGTATTAGGATTGATTGAGGGGGTGTGATTGAGGAGTGATAAGGAGAGTGATAAGACAAAAAAACCAAAAAAAAAACCATCCTGCTCGACAGTGAACACCAATTAGTAATTATTATTAAAAAACTGATTTCTTTTTATTTTACGACTTTTCTCATAAATTTTGAAAATCAATTTTCAAGGGATGGAAAAACCATCCCTTGGCTGGCTGAACGCGCGTACCTTAATCAAATACGAAGCTCACAATTCCTCTATCCTATAATAATAATAATAATAATTAATAATAAATATATATATATAAAAATTAAAATAAATAACTGTAAGAAATATTTTATCAGTAGGCGCCGTTTAATAGAAGAAAATCCGTGGTTTTGTGACCGAAATCCGAGATGACTACTGAAGACTGACTGACCCAAAAAAAAAACTGACTGAATCGACTGCAAAAAAATAATTTGATATTAAAAAAAAAAAATCATTTAAATTATACAAAATGGTGATAAATAAACTGATAGTTGAATAAATAGCTAAAATTCAACGTAGAATCTATTGAAAATCCCCCCCCAATACTGTTTGTAGCCCATTAGGGGGGCTGAATTTTAAAATTTATAAAATACTTTTACGGGGGAATTATAATTAATTAATTTATTGTATTTCGAAGATTTTTAAACAAAATTTGAAATTTTTTTTCCGCAAATTTTGTCCCCCCCAAATAAGCTTTTCAGTGAAAAAAAAAATATATATATAACAGCTAATAAAATTAAATATATATATATATAAAAATATACTAATTGTTGATTCAAATACGAAAAATTCTTTGATTCTAACCCCAGGTTGTTGTTTGTTGGGTGTTTTATATATATAAATAAATAAATATAAATATATATATATATATTGCTTGTTGCCAATTTATAGATTTAGTAATAAATAAAATAATAAAAAAAATTGTATTTTTAATCTCTCCGGAGGACAAATATATATATATATATATATATATATATATATATATATATATATATATATAATATTGTCCGTGTTTTTGATAATTGACAATTTCATTTTCAAGACTGTATTAAGTCGCTATTTATATTAAATATAAATTGATGGTAAACGCTAAAAAATTTATTTTTATTAATAAATTGTTTAAATTTTAATTTTCTTCAACAATTTTTCGTTTTCGATCTATATGTATAGTATATATATATATATATATATATATGTATATTTTTCTAAACAATGTTTTATTACATATTGAATGTATTAAAAACATGATTGAATGAAACTATCTGTTATTGTTGTTACTATTATTAATATTAATAGTATTTAAGTATTAAATAAATATATATATATATTGAATGTTGTAAAATGATTCGGAGCATGATATAAATTGACAACGGTTGTGTTGTAAATTGAGATAAAGAAAAATCTGTCGCACAAACTGATCAATGTAATTGAACAACAAAAAACAAAAATGTGGATAAAATAAAATGTTGTTGGCAAAAAACAAACAAACAATCCTTTTGTTGTTTTGTTCATCATTTCCTAATCAACAAATATCCTCACTTATATTTAAATATTCTCAATGTTTTATATATATATATATATATATATATATATATATATATATGTGTGTGCTTGTATTGAATGTTGTAAATAATCGAAAATTAACAATAATCAATATTATTGTTGTCATTAAATATTCCAAATTTTATCGAATATTATATATATATATATATATATATATATATATATATATATATATATATATATATATATATATATATATATTGGAGAATGGAGAAACGGGATACTCTAGGGGAAAGAAAAAATTCTCATATATTTTATCCGATATATTTATTTAATCTCTAACACAGATTCAATGTTTATAACATTGTCTACAAAAAAAAAAAATACGATACACTAAATATACGCATTTATATATATATCTAAATACATATCTTAATTATATAAAAACGAAAAACGAAAATGTATCTCTTATCACAATCAATCGCTCTCGATCAGTCCGTTCTCTCGTACCGACATATATTTTTTTTCCGTAAAATAAAAATAGGACAAAAGAAAAAAATTGAATTGAAATTCTTAAATATTACGTGCGCAAATATATATATATATATATATATATATATATATATATGTACATAAATTTCTATTTACAAAATTATCGACAATAAATCGTTTCGAAATATTAAGATTAAGAGGTGGTTACAATAACAGTGGGATTGTTTACATATATATATATATATATATATATATATATATATATATATATATATATATGTATATAATTTTATTTATAGTATTTACAATCATGAAAACGTATAACCTATTCATATATATATATATATATATATATATATATATATATATATATATATATATAAAGTAATTAATTTCTAGTACATATTTTCTCACTCTTCAGTCATATTTCATTCGAATTTTCAGCCCGACTAATGTCTTATTATAGTTTATATATATATATATTTTTTTTTAGAAGAAAAAAAAATTTTTTCCTGCACTAAACTACGAGTATTTTTCATATTCGTTTAAAAAAAAAAAATTGTTTTTCAGACCTTTGTAACAGAAATTGTAAAGCCTAACGGTTTATGCACCGGTTTATTTAAATAAATAAATATATATATATATATATATATATATATATATATATTCTCAATCTTCAGCTAATTGGCAAATATTGAATATCAAAACTAGATTTCTAACTAAATATTACAGTAATTTTTTTAATACATATATATATATATATATATTCAAATTCTGGATCTTTAGCTATTTTCTTTACTGATATATATATATATATATATATATATATATATATATATATATATATATATTCTAATTCTCAATTTTCAGCTAATATCTTTTATGATTTTTTTTAGGGGATATTGATTGGAAATATTAACTATCAAAACTATATTTCTAGGTAAATATTACATAAATTTAATATATATATATATATATATATATATATATTAAAATTCTCAATCTTCAGCTATCTTTTAGGGTTTTTTTAGGATTGATTGGGGGAATATTGAATATCAAAACTAGATATCTAGCTAAATATTAAAGCAACTCTTTATATATATATATATATATATATATATATATATATATATATATATTTAAATTGTGGGTCTTTAGCTAGTCCCTTTAGCGGACTATTTAAACCCCCCTTTATTCAGGTATTAGTCGTTTTATTTCCTGTATATCGGGGGTGCGTCGCCGTATAAACCTCGTTCAGAGGCTTCGGTCGGCCGTGTCAGAATCGGCCGTACAGACGGTTACCGTCACCCGGGTGACGGCGGCTGTCCGCTCTCCGTCGCCGCCACCGTCGCCCCACCGTCGCCCCCCCGTCCACCCTCGTTGTCGTCCCTCCTCTGCCGGCTGTTCACCGATTGGCTTATAGTCGCGACAGCAGCCGCCGATCTCGAACCCGAACCTGAACCTGAACCTGAACCGTTGCTTTCGATGTTCAGCGTCGACACCTTCGCCCTCTGGTAGGCATCGAGCTGCTTCTGGCAGAAGAACCTGAGATGAATAAAAAAAAAAAAAAATTTAAAACAGAGTTAGGTAAAACTGGAATATAATTTAGACTAACACTAAATTCATATATATATATATATATATATATATATATATATATATATAGCTGTTAAAATATGTC
>JACDQD010000151.1:15000-17500 GCA_019843655.1 Lethocerus indicus
ATCGTTAGGTATCGCAACCTCAGTGCACCTCCTATGTACGTAGTGCGACTGTGAACTATTTCGTAAGTACATGAGTACGTCTTCAGTAGCGCCGTGTGTCACTGTCACTGTCGGCACTTTGGATGTTTTTCGGATGACAGTACACGTGAAAGTGACACAGGTGCAGCGTGAGGATGCCCCCCCCCCCCCCCCCCAAAGACATCCAAAGTGCGCTGACACACGGCACTACTGAAGGCGGCGAGAGGCCGACAAACCGGTCTAGCGAGAGTAGACAGAAACATGACGAACCTACGATAATAATAATAATTATTGTAGGTTCGCGATGTTTCTGTCTCCTCTCGCCGCTGTTCGGTCTTTCGCCAGACCGCGGTTTCGGCCAGTCACCATCTTCAGTAGCGCTGTGTTACTGTCACTGTCAGCACTCTGGATGTTTTTTGGGGGCATACTCACTGCCCCCACTGTCACTTTCACGTGTACTGTCATCCAAAAAACAGTGCCGACAGTGACAGTGACACACGGCGCTACTAAAGACGGCGAACGGCCGACAAACCGGTCTAGCGAGAGTAGACAGAAACATCACGAACCTACGATAATAATAATAATTATGTGTCTCTCGCCAGACCGCGGTTTGCCAGTCGCTTTCAGTAGCGCTTGTTAGAGTCACTGTTGGGGCACTTTGGATGTTTTTGGGGCATCCTCACTGCCCGCACTGTGTCACTTTCACGTACCGTCCAAAACAGTCGACAGTGACCGAGCGTCTAGCGAGGAGACAGAAACATCAGTAGCGCTGAGAATCACTGTAGCACTTTGATGTTTTTGGGGCCATCCTCACTGCTGCACTGTGTCACTTTCACGTACTGTCCAGTCCAGTGTACATGTGTGACACAGTTGAAGACGAGCGAAAACCGCTGTCTAGCAAAGACCAAACAGAGGAGACAGAAACATCACGAACCTACAGTATATATATATTTATTCGTAATAAAAAATACCGTAGGATGTTTTTTGGGGCCATCCTCACTGCAGCACTGTGTCACTTTCACATGTACTGTTCTAACAGTGACAGTGACACAGGGCGCTACTGAAGATGGCGAGCGGCCGAAACCGCTGTCTAGCAAAAGACCAAACCAGCGAGAGGAGACAGAAACATCGCGAACCTACAACAATTATTATTATTATCGTTATGTTTTCTGATCCCTCTCGCTAGACCGGTTTGTCGGCCGCTCTTCAGTAGCGGTTACTGCGCTATTGTATTCCGACCCCGCTGACCACAAAACGGTTATATATCGAATGAATAACAATTATCGTAACTGACGATAATAATAATTATCGTAGCCGAGACCGCAGTTTCGTAGCGTGTGTCACTGGGCACTCTGGATTTTTTCGAGGGCATCTGCTGCACTTTCACGTCATCCAAAAACATCCAAAGTGCTAACAGTGACAGTGGCGGCCCGTGCCGAACTGCACAATGCGTCCGAGTCTCTGCGCTTCAGCAACGCTTCACCAAGGTTCAGTATCCAGAGCTCTTCGCTGCGGCGCGAACAGAAAACAAATTAGAGGATTAATCCGAAAGAAATAGAACTCGGGACGCTAAGAGGAATTTATGAGACTAAAATAATGACTAAAACGGAAATTTAATATATTAAGCGTACCAAAAAGTGGCGGCGGAGAGTTGTCATAATATCTGTGAATATATATAGTAGATTAATAATTAAAGAATTTTTTTCAGCAAAATAAAATGAATTCCAAAGTCAAAATGTTGATTACTTTCGGTACCCCTAATATATATATATATATATATATATATATATATATATATATACAGATTTTATATGGATTAGTTTGAAAAATTACTAAACACTTAGTAGAAATTTATGAGACTAAAATAATGACTAAAGACGGGGAAATTTAATATATTAAGCGTACCCAAAAAGTGGCGGAGAGTTGTCATGATAATATCTGTGAATATATATATATATATATAGTAGATTAATAATTAAAGAATTTTTTCAGCAAAATAAAATGAATTCCAAAGTCAAAATGTTGATTACTTTGGTACCCTAATATATATATATATATATATATATACATACAGATTTTATATGGATTAGTTTGAATAAACACTTAGTAGAAATTTATGAGACTAAAATAATGACTAAAACGGGGAAATTTAATATATTAAAAAATTTAATCGACAATTTCATAAAATATAATATCTGTGAATATATATAGTAGATTAATAATTAAAGAATTTTTTTAGCAAAATAAAATGAATTCCAAAGTCAAAATGTTGATTACTATTTTAGTCTCATAAATTTCTACTAAGTGTGGTTAGTATCAAATTTTTTTTTTTCAAACTAATCCATATATAATATATATATATATATATATATATATATATATATATATATATATATATATATATAACAGGGTACCCAAAAAGTAATCAACATTTTGACTTTGGAATTCATTTTATTTTGCTAAAAAATTCTTTAAAAAAAAT
>JACDQD010000151.1:22500-40000 GCA_019843655.1 Lethocerus indicus
TATGAATAGAAGTGGACATTTTTCAATTATGACTAATAGAAGTGGACATTTTTCAATTATTACTAATAGAAATGTAATTTTTTTTTCAATTATGACTAACAGAAGTGGACATTTTTCAATTATGACTAACAGAAATTATGGGCCATAGAGGGTTAAAATAGCGGTCCTCTTAGAGTCGAAAAACCGAAAAATTTACGACAATCTGTCCCATATTCGGTCGACAGTTGTCCCCTCTGGAGGATTTTTTTTTATTTATATTTTTATTATAAAAAAAAAAGGCTAAACGCTTTTGGGTTTGATTTTTTTTTTGTGGCCCGATAGTTGGATAAAAAAATTATCGTCTGCGGAATACTGTAGATTTTTGCTAGAACGATTTCGGCTTCTCACAATCTCCTGGTAGCGCTATGTCGGTCGGTACGTTTTTTCGAAGCGCAAGCGGCCGACACTCTGCGCCAGCCGAAGATCGAGGGCTGGAGAGGACGACGAGGAATGCGAAATTACGATTCCCGATTTTCGATTTTTTCGTCGAATCTACAGGGGCGTAAAATTAAGTAGGGGGGGAAAATTTGCGAAAATGGACTCACTTGGATTTCCAAAATTGACCTAGAGTCTCGGAGCAGAGGAAAAGGACGACGAAGAGGAGCATGAGGGCCTGCGACAGGAGTCCGAGCCTCGATTGGTGAAGCTGAGAGACGTCGACGCTCTTCGCGACGTTTGTTTGCTTTTCTGCAAAACAACGAGAACGAATTAGTTTCGGATATACGCTTTTTCGTTTTTTTACGTTATTTTTCCTATATATATATATATATATACACAAAAAGAAATGAATTTTACCTTGAAGAAAACGGGGGTCAGAATATAGAGTTAGACGCCGACCGACAGACACACACACACAGCGCTACTGAAGACACAGCAAGACGACTACTAAACTCGGGGAATTTTTTTTTCGATGAATATTTTCAAAATGCGACTCACCGTGTCGAAATTAAAAGCTGACGCCTACTTCGCTATCGGTCTTGTCGCGACGCCTCATCCAGAAGGAAACCTCCTCTAACCTAAAAAAATACATATCGGTATAAATATTTAATATATATATATATATATATATATATATAAACAAATTTTCAAAAATAAATTCAACAATTCTGACTCTTCAGACAATGATATACCATTCAAGAAAAAAATATATATATATCATAACATGAACAAGAATGATATACCAATTTCAAATTTCATACACACACACATATATATGTGAATAAATAATTTTTTCATTATATATATATATATATATATGAAATTTTTAAATGAATTTTTTGTGAACACACACACACTCGCATGCTTTTTTCTGAATATTTTTTCCTATATATATATATATATATATATATATATATATATATATATATATATATAAACAAATTTTCAAAATAAATTCAACATTCTGACTCTTCAGACAATGATATACCATTCAAAAAAATACAACATGTATATATATATATATATATATACATATCATAACATGAACAAGAATGATATACCACTTTCAAATTTCATACACACACATATATATGTGAATAAATAATTTTTTCATTATATATATATATATATGAAATTTTTAAATGAATTTTTTGTGAACACACACTCGCATGCTTTTTTTCTGAATATTTTTTCCTATATATATATATATATATATATATATATATATATATATATATATATATATACACATAAAAAAGAAATGAAAGTTTTACCTTGAAGAAAACTTCGATACCGTAGATCAGAAAGAAGATTACGACGATTAAGAGTAGTACGGCGTAGCATCCGTTGAAGATGTGCGAATAGATGCTCTGCACAGAGAGAGAGAGATAGAGATAGAATATATAAAAATATTTTTTTGTAATATATTTATATTAGAGATTATCTTCGTACAGCGCGTTGTAACCTCTCGGATGGACATGTTATATATATTTTTTTTTTACGAAAATTTTTTGAAATTGTCTTTCACCTCGAATCGGGAGCGGTTCAAAAAGTCGACGCCAGAAACTCGGCGAGAAGCGAATACTTAGATAGCGCTGAAAGCGCGAAAGCTAGAAAGCTCTTCGAAGGAACTGTCTGTGCCCCCATCCGAGGTCGCGAGGTGGAATATCTGCCGGGTAGAAATTATATTCAGTATAGGCGAGGAAAAATACTTAAAAAGTAAGTAAGAAAAACTATATATATATATATGAAAATTAAATTTAAAATTTACCTCAGCCCAAAAGCAGACGATGAGAGATGAACCCAAAGCAGCAGGGGTAGTAAGCGCTGAGCAAGCTCCTCGACCAACCTTCGTGGGAAACGTGTATTCATGTAAAACGATATAATTATATTATTTATTTTATATATAAAATATTTTGGTTATTCGCGAGATTTGGCCCGAGTTCGTATAAAAATATGATTATTGTTGGCGAGATGGCGAAATAAAAAAAAAAATATACGGTCGTAATTAGCCTCCGATTGGCCTTACTTTAGGACTAGGTCCTGGAACATACTACTGAAACTGTTAAAATTCTCATCCGATAGATATTAATAGTATAATGGAGCCCTGTTAGCACTAGGTACTGGAACAGACTACCCGAATAGTCGAAATTCCCCTCTAATAGCTCCTATAATAGTATCCTTAGCACTAGGTCCTGGAATAGACTACCCAAATAGTCGAAATTCCCCTCTAATAGCTCCTATAATAGTATCCTTATCACTAGGTCCTGGAATAGACTACCCAAATAGTCAAAATTCCCTTCTGATAGCTCCTAAAATAGTATCCTTAGCACTAGGTCCTGGTACAGACTACCCAAATAGTCAAAATTCCCCTCTAATAGCTCCTATAATATTATCCTTATCACTAGGTCCTGTAATAGGCTACCTAAATAGTCATAATTCCCCTCTAATAGCTCCTTTAATAGTATCCTTATCACTAGGTCCTGGAACAGACTACCCAAATAGTTGAAATTCCCCTCTAATAGTTCCTTATCACTAGGTCCTGGAATAGACTACCCAAATAGTCGAAATTCCCCTCTAATAGTTCCTTATCATTAGGTCCTGGAATAGACTACCCAAATAGTCGAAATTCCCCTCTAATAGCTCCTATAATAGTATCCTTATCACTAGGTCCTGGAATAGACTACCCAAATAGTCGAAATTCCCCTCTAATAGCTCCTATCACTAGGTCCTGGAATAGACTACCGAACCCCTTATATCCCTAACAGTATCCGGAATCCTGCGACAGACTATACCTCCGACAGCTCTCATCCCCAACAGTATAACATCCCCACCCCCCGAACCTATTAATTACTGACCGGCGACGTGAAGTAGGCGCCGCGTATGACCGAAGCGAGGAAGACGACGAAGTAGAGGAGCTTCTGCGTCGTTATTCGGCACGCCCTGAGGAAAGTCGGCGCTTTCATCCGCTGCCATTCGGACGCTATGCAGACCACCAGCTGGACGAGGCAGACGAGGGCGACGAGGAAGAAGACTGTCGCGAAAGCGGCGAAATAGCTCGTGTTGGTCAGCCTGCACTCCTCGCCGATGAACTGGATCTGGCACGGAATAAAACAAATTTATTATTATTTTCGTTCGCCTATATAGCTGATCGTTTCCCCAATTTTTTTGGATTTATTATTCGGATAAGGACGCTATTATAGGAGCTAATAGAGGAGAATTATGACTATTTGGGTAGTCTGTTCCAGGACCTAGTGCTAAGGATACTATTATAGGAGCTATTAGAGGAGAATTATGACTATTTGGGTAGTCTGTTACAGGACCTAGTGATAAGGATACTATTATAGGAGCTATTAGAGGAGAATTATGACTATTTGGGTAGTCTGTTCCAGGACCTAGTGATAAGGATACTATTATAGGAGCTATTAGAGGGAATTTCGACTATTTGGGTAGTCTGTTCCAGGACCTAGTGATAAGGATACTATTATAGGAGCTATTAGAGGGGAATTTCGACTATTTGGGTAGTCTGTTCCAGGACCTAGTGATAAGGATACTATTATAGGAGCTATTAGGGGGGAATTTCGACTATTTGGATAGTCTGTTACAGGACCTAGTGATAAGGATACTATTATAGGAGCTATTAGAGGAGAATTATGACTATTTGGGTAGTCTGTTCCAGGACCTAGTGCTAAGGATACTATTATAGGAGCTATTAGAGGAGAATTATGACTATTTGGTTAGTCTGTTCCAGGACCTAGTGATAAGGATACTATTAAAGGAGCTATTAGAGGAGAATTATGACTATTTTGTTACTCCGTTCCAGGACCTAGTGATAAGGATACTATTAAAGGAGCTATTAGAGGAGAATTATGACTATTTGGTTGCTAAAAGGCCCGTAGAGCGTTAAATTCCCTCCCTTTAACGTCTTTGGAATTTATTATTAACCGTTTTTCGGCTCGTCCAAAATTTATATTAATTTTTGTATTAACCCTCTATGAGCCAGTGTAACTTTCAGGTCACATTTCAATTTATCATAATTACGGCATTGTAAACTATTTTTTAGCGTTTTTTTTAGTATATATAACTCTTATTTTATCGGTTTATTCGGATACCTCGCCTTCTGAAACTCCTGTAACAGTTTTTCGGTTTGTCCAAAAGTAACAGTTCTATATTAATTTTTGTATTAACTACACATTTGAATTTATACATACCGAATAATTATAGCTTTTTTCTTTGAGATGGGGCATAAATCTTAATCCTATAACGTTGTCAAGATGACCAATATCAATTTTATTTTCATTCGCAATTTTGCCCCCATTTTTTTGGATTTAAAATAAAAATTCGGCCCGCAGAGGGTTAAATTCCCTCCCTTAGACGTCTTAGGAATTTTTAAAAATTCAGATTTTTTGCGCATTTCCGAGCCCGTCCAACTTTCAGGTCGCATTTCAATTTATCCGAATACTGTAAGGGATATAAGAGGACGGTGAGAGGAGGTTTAGAGAAATTATTAAAAAGAAATGCAATAATTTAAAATTATACGCAACTAAATAAATTTAAATAAATTTTAAAACTTTAAATAAAAAAAAAATAAAATAAAATTTAAATAAAACTACTTTGTCTACTTCCGGCGGTATATGTTTTAAAATTATGCCAGAAAAAAAAAAATATATATATATATATATATATTATACGCAAACTATACTGTCTGGGATTCTTTGACAAGATGAGTCGAAACAATAAATTGTTCAATTGGTCACATCCTGCGAAATTATGTGCCTACACGGTGTGTTTAAGCGGAGTTGACGCGTGGGTTGATCTCCCCGACCTAGTGCTAACGAAGACACGGCATATTGTCAGGGTCGAGGGTATATCGAGGGGAATTTTCGACTATTTGGGTAGTATTAGAGGAGAATTATGACTATTTGGGTTGTTCCAGGACCTAGTGATAAGGATACTATTATAGGAGCTATTAGAGGAGAATTCATGACTATTTGGTAGCCTGTTACAGGACCTAGTGATAAGGATACTATTATAGGAGCTATTAGGAAATTTGGGTAGTCCTGTTACAGGACCTAGTGATAAGGATACTATTATAGGAGCTATTAGAGGGGAATTATGACTATTTGGGTAGTCCGTTACAGGACCTAGTGATAAGGATACTATTATAGGAGCTATTAGAGGGGAATTATGACTATTTGGGTAGCCTGTTACAGGACCTAGTGATAAGGATACTATTATAGGAGCTATTAGAGGGGAATTATGACTATTTGGGTAGTCTGTTCCAGGACCTAGTGATAAGGATACTATTATAGGAGCTATTAGAGGGGAATTTGACTATTTGGGTAGTCAGTTCCAGGACCTAGTGATAAGGATACTATTATAGGAGCTATTAGAGGGGAATTTCGACTATTTGGGTAGTCAGTTACAGGACCTAGTGATAAGGATACTATTATAGAGCTATTGGAGAATGTGACTATTTGGGTAGTCTGTTCAGGACCTAGTGATAAGGATACTATTATAGGAGCTATTAGGGGGAATTATGACTATTTGGGTAGTCAGTTCCAGGACCTAGTGATAAGGATACTATTATAGGAGCTATTAGAAGAGAATTCTGACTATTTGGGTAGCCTGTTCCAGGACCTAGTGATAAGGATACTATTATAGGAGCTATTAGAGGGGAATTTTGACTATTTGGGTAGTCAGTTCCAGGACCTAGTGATAAGGATACTATTATAGGAGCTATTAGAGGGGAATTTCGACTATTTGGGTAGTCTGTTCCAGGACCTAGTGATAAGGATACTATTATAGGAGCTATTAGATGGGGAATTATGACTATTTGGATAGTCTGTTCCAGGACCTAGTGATAAGGATACTATTATAGGAGCTATTAAAAGGGAATTTCGACTATTTGGGTAGCTGTTACAGGACCTAGTGATAAGGATACTATTATAGGAGCTATTAGAGGGGAATTTCGACTATTTGGGTAGTCTGTTCTAGGACCTAGTGATAAGGATACTATTATAGGAGCTATTAGAGGGGAATTATGACTATTTAGGTAGCCTATTACAGGACCTAGTGATAAGGATACTATTATAGGAGCTATTAGAGGGGAATTATGACTATTTGGGTAGCCTGTTACAGGACCTAGTGATAAGGATACTATTAAAGGAGCTATTAGAGGAGAATTATGACTATTTGGGTAGTCTGTTACAGGACCTAGTGATAAGGATACTATTATAGGAGCTATTAGAGGGGAATTTCGACTATTTGGATAGTCCGTTACAGGACCTAGTGATAAGGATACTATTATAGGAGCTATTAGAGGCGAATTATGACTATTTAGGTGGGACTAGTGATAAAGGATACTATTATAGGAGCTATTAGAGGGGAATTTCGACTATTTGGGTAGTCCGTTACAGGACCTAGTGATAAGGATACTATTATAGGAGCTATTAGAGGAGAATCATGACTATTTGGGCGCTAAAAGGGTTCCGTAAACTATTAGGAATAGGAGGAGCTGTCCCGAAACGCTCCGAATTCCGGTTCCGTTGGTGATATCGGTTTGGGATTTTTGGTTCATAATAAAACGAATATTTTTATTAATTTTATTAATAAAATTTTCACCTCACGAAGCACGTCCCGTTGAGGCACTCGCCGTGGCCGGAACAGTTGTCAGCGCATGGACCGGACAGCGTCGAATTTTTCCAGGCGCGCATTCCGTACTCGACGAGGACAGAAAGCGCTTTCACGCCGCTTTCGACCATGACGTCGTCGGCGTCTGTAGAGAGGCAGAAAATTAATTTTAAAAAAAAAATCGTGATATATATATTATGTACAGAGGGGTCCAACGAAAATGTATCCGCTGTTTAAAAGTCCGTAACTTAGTCAACGCTGAAAAAGTGGCGCTTACGCTTTTCAACTGCATACTGTTCGATCGCGCTCCAAGGTATTATATAGTTTGAGATGTAGGGACGGAGAGGGAAATTAAAATATATATATATATATATAATATTAACGTCGCTGTCAGTAGTTGGTGCTGCATGTTAATAACGGTGACCATTTATACTGTGATATATCTTTAAGTCAGACTTTAAGCTACACTCTCACAAAAAATGAGAGACAACTCCCTCAATAAGTTTGCAAGTTATGGACTGTTAAACGGTGGATGCATTTTTTTGGACCCCTCTGTCTATATATATATATATATATATATATATATATATATATATATATATATATGTATAAAAATTAGTGCAGAGACCTAAAGGTCAGCGGTAAGAACCGCCAACCGCGGTGGATGTTAGGCTGTTAGTTGGGTATTTAAGTTTGAAAAGAAAAATTATATATATATATATATATATATATATATATAAAATACTAAAGTTGGGTCCTACTTTATCGCTAGGTCCTGGAACAGACTATACATCCGATAGCTCTTATCCCTAATAGGATCCAGAGCACTGGGTCCTGGAACAGACTATACTTCTGATAGCTCTTATCCCTAATAGTATCCAGAGCACTAGGTCCTGGAACAGACTATACCTCCTATAGCTCTTATCCCTAATAGTATCCAGAGCACTAGGTCCTGGAACAGACTATACCTCCTATAGCTCTTATCCCTAATAGTATCCAGAGCACTAGGTCCTGGAACAGACTATACCTCAGATAGCTCTTATCCCTAATAGTATCCAGAGCACTAGGTCCTGGAACAGACTATACCTCCTAGCCAAGCACTAGGTCCTGTAACAGACTATACCTCCTATAGCTCTTATCCCTAATAGTATCCAGAGCACTAGGTCCTGGAACAGACTATA
Organism: Lethocerus indicus; assembly: GCA_019843655.1. Taxonomy (NCBI): domain Eukaryota; kingdom Metazoa; phylum Arthropoda; class Insecta; order Hemiptera; family Belostomatidae; genus Lethocerus; species Lethocerus indicus. The sequence goes on from JACDQD010000151.1 coordinate 30,792, forward strand.
CCTCCTATCCCTAGCTCTGGAACAGACTATCCCTAATCTTATCCCTAATAGTATCCAGAGCACTAGGTCCTGGAACAGACTATACCTCCTATAGCTCTTATCCCTAATAGTATCCAGAGCACTAGGTCCTGGAACAGACTATACCTCCTATAGCTCTTATCCCTAATAGTATCCAGAGCACTAGGTCCTGGAACAGACTATACCTCCTATAGCTCTTATCCCTAACAACAGAGCACTATCCAGAGCTAGGTCCTCAGACTATACCTCCTATAGGAACAGAGACCAACCGAAACCCGTCTAAATTTAGGTTTTACAATTATAAAATCAAGTTTTTGACCCGTCGCCAGCTTTACGCGGCGCAGGTCGCGACCTGGACAAAGTCTGAAACAACATCTTCCCTTTGTTCCGCCAAATTGTACACATATATATATGATTGGGAACGATGCCAGAAACGCGGCAAACCAATTTTTGCCCGTTAATTACTACAGATTCAATATAATTTACGATTAATAAAGCTGTCCGTTAAGAGACTCAGTTGGCGGGGCGTAATAAAATGCATTATAAATTCCTAAGACGTCAAAGGGAGTAAATTTAACCCTCTGCGGGCCGAATTTTTTTATTTTAAATAAAAAATTGCGAATGAAAATAAAATTGATATTGGTCATCTCGACAACGTTATCGGATTAAGATTTACGCCCCCGTCTCGAAGAAAAAAAAGCTATAATTATTCGGTAGAATCTCGATAAATTGAAATGCGACCCGAGAGTTACACGGGGGGTTCGGAAATGCGCAGAAATCTGAATTTTAATTTTTAAAAAATTCCCAGGATGTTAACCCTCGGGGGTTAATTTAACCCTCTGCGGGCCGAATTTTTATTTTAAATCCAAAAAAAAATTATGGTCGATCGAATGAAAATAAAATCGATACTGATCATCTCGACAACTTTATAGGATTAAGATTTATGGCCCCGTCTCGAAGAAAAAAGCTATAAATTATTCGGTAGAATCCCGATAAATTGTCAAATGTCAACTGGTCAATACAAAAATTAATATAAAACTGTTACTTTTGGACAAGCCGAAAAACTGTTACATGAGTTTCAGAGGGCCGAATAAACCGATAAAATATGAGTTGTATATACTAAAAAACGCTAAAAAACAGTTAACAATGCCGTAATTATGATTTTTTTTTTTTTTTAGTGATAAATAGTGGATACAGTCATCGGTTGAAACTTTGTGTCAAGATTTATAAATACCGGTTTTTCTGGACCCATCTTTCCGCCGGCCGCCATTAAGCCCGACCGGGACTTGAAAACGACTTGAAAAAGGCTTGAAAACGGGAAAAACTTCAAATAAAGCGCTCGGAGAAAGGCGAAAGACGACCTCCGTCGACGGGCACAGTTTTCGCACTGCGGATCGGCGAACGGAGGCCCAACAGTGGTGCCAACCCCGGCGGGGCCGGCGGGCGAAATTTCCCCCCCGAAAATATATAAAATATTTTATAAAATATAAATATACATAAATGGAATATATTTCGCGTCCAACAAACAATAGAAACGGAACTGAATAATATTGGAATCATTTGGCAGAAAATAAATATTCTGACATAACCAGATAAATCTGAGGTCTCGAATATGCTCCAGGTACAATCGGAGCCGTATTACCTATAACATTAATCGGAATACAGCTCAGCTTCGGGTAAATTGAACGGTAAATAAACGTTAATACGCGACTAGATAATGGGGGCATTGTTTGCGACGGCTGTTAGTCGCGGTTTTCCCCTGAGATAAGGCGAGACATAGCAATAAAGCGAGGCTGAAAACTGTAATTACCGAGTTACGTTTAACGGAGGAGGTGATATCGACGGTGTAATGGGCGTATTACCGAAAAAAAAATCATTATTATAGGACAGGCTCTTGGATAATCGAAGACGTAAATGGAGAATCGGAATGAAAATGAAAACTCAAGAAAATTCAATATATATATATATATATATATATATATATATATTAGTTGGGACAGCTCATGACTGTTGTTAGGTATCTATTGAGTAAGGTTTATATATATATATATATATATATATATATATATATATATAGTAAGAATTCCAAGACATAATATAAGTGAAAATGAAAAGTCGAAGAAAATTCAATTCCTCATCATATTACATGCAGTTGCACCAATATATATATATATATATATATATATATATATATATATATATAAAAGAATCGAAGACATAATATAAGTAAAATAGGAACGAAAATTAAAACTCGAGGAAAAGTCAATTCCCGGTAATATTGCATGCAGTTGCACCATTTTATATATATATATATATATATATATATATAACACAGTAGTTTTATGAATCGTATTAGATAAAAATAATGACCTTACTCAAAACCTGCCTTGAAATGGACCGCGGATGATGACGGCGAGTAATAAAAAAAATAAATAAAATTTACTGTTTATATTGCACGCTTTCGCTGCATTATATATATATATATATATATATATATATATATATATATATATATATATATGTATACAGTAGTTTTGTGAATCATACGAGATAAAAATATTGTGAGACCTCTCATTAAAAAAACCTTACTCAAAATCGACCTTAAAATGATGACAGTAATAAAAAAAATTCTGTTTATATTGCAGCTTTATATATATATATATATATATATATATATATATATATATATATATATATATATATATATATACAGTAGTTTTGTGAATCATATGAGATAAAAATATTGTGAGACCTCTCTCATTAAAAAAACCTTACTCAAAATCTACCTTAAAATGGACTACAGATGATGACAGTAAGTAACAAAAGCTTTCACTGCATTTTATATATATATATATATATATATATATATATATATATATATATATACACAGTAGTTTTATTAATCATATGAGATAAAAATATTGACCTTACTCAAAATCTACCTTAAAATGGACCACGGATGATGACAGTAAGTAATAAAAGCTTTTGCTGCATTATATATATATATATATATATATATATATACAGTATGCAGTAGCGCTTAGTCGCATATGTATCCGATATCTGTATTTATCGAATTTTCTGACTAATCGCCAAGAGTGACTAATTTTTTTTATCTTAGCCGTATAAAACCAATTTATTGTCGACCTCTCGTAAAAGCCTTACCGAAAATGTACCTTCCAAATTGCCCATGTATTATATATATATATATATATATATATATATATATATATATATATATATATATATATATATATATATAGATATAGATATAGTGTGTGTGTGTATAGGAGCACCACTGTGCGTCATGCAGATGCTTGATTCTGACTATGGGGCTTGGATATTTCAAAGTGGGACTTACCCGAGTGTTTGTCCGTACTTCGGCCCTTTCAGAGGGAGGAAAATCGATCGGACAAAGTACCGCGAAGCTGGGGAAAAATAGCTGGACGAGAGATACGCGATCGATTTTCAACGCTCCGCCACTCCTCTATATCGGGCCATCTCCGATACGTTCCGCCGAATTGGCTGAATTATAGAAACTCTATTCGAGGTATAAAATACTCAATAAACGGTTGATAATATCGGAATTTCGGTATAAAATTGGAGAAATTCCGTCCTCGGTGTGTTGTGACAATGGGACAAGATGGCAGACTGTTGGCCGACCTGACGGCGGTTGTAGGGGGGGGGGGGGGTAGTTGGGTGACAGCGATAAATTAGTTGACGTTAAAAAAAAAAAAAATTGTATAAAATTATAAAATAAATTCGTAAAATAAAATTAAAAAAAAATCCGATCACGAAAAACCCGAAATTACCCCCGGAAACAACCCGATTTGTGCCCCAAAATCCGATCGCTGAAATCCAATATGGCCGACAGGCCCCTGGATACAACCCCACCACCGACGAAAGGCAAAACCATTTAAATTCGAATTTTATAAAATTTCAATTCAATTACAAATTAAAACCGTAATAAAAATCTGAATTTCATTTTTTTCGCTATATAAATAAATATTAATAAGACGGGCCCAACGCGCGGACGTAAATCAATAATTTTGCGCTATTGGCCACCCTGCTTTGTTTGTATATAAATATATAATCCAAAACAATTATATGTCTGTGCATCGGGGCCAATTTAGAAATAAATATTCAAATAAAAATTATATATTATTTAAATAAAAAATATTATCCTACCTCACCCCGATATATATTTATTGTTTGAACCACTGTTTATTTATTATATATTTATTTATATTTATTGCAAAATACGTAATGTTTAATTCTTCAAATTCTGGAATCGATATATTTATTTACAGCGAATAAAAACAATTAGAGACAGTTAATCGCACAATAAATATATTCGGGTAAGGTTTGAAAATATATTTTATTTTTAAAATAAATAACGCGTAATTCTCATCTCAATAAAATATTCATTTATAAATTCGCCCAATATATATCGTTAATAAATAGAATCAATTATAAAATTAAGTTTTTTTATACTACCTGCCATCCCGCTTTGCTGTAAATAAATATTTATTGAAATAAGAATTATATATTATTTTATAAAAAAAAATATTATCCAACCTTAGCCGGATATATTTATTGTGATCCACTGTGTTTAACACATTTTTTTATTTTTTCATTAATTGTAAATAAATATTTATCGACTCCAGAATTTGAAGAATTAAACATTATGCATTTCCTATATTTGTAATAAATATTTGTTGAAATAAAAATGATTGTGTTATTTAATTAAAAAAATATTATCCAAACTTACCAGTATATATTTATTGTGTGTTCCAATTTTTTAATACATTTTTTTGTACTGTTTTTATTCGTTGTAAATAAATATTTGATGACTCCAGAATTTGAAGAATTAGGCATTACATATTATATATATTTTAATAAAATAAAAATTGCCTTATATTGCATCCAAATTGTATGATTTCGTGCTGCGTTCAATACATTTTTTTTATGGCAAATACCGCTTTATTTGTTTTTATTCGTTGATTAAATAAATGTTAATATTTTCAACAGTTTTGAGAATCATTTCGTATAAACCCTTCACACCGATTCTTCTTACCGAAATACGCTGGAGGTTTAAAATTATTTTGAAATGTTATTCAATAATGCGATTAATTAGATATGCATCAATTCTACGGCGTAACGTCGGCTCGTTACGTTCAATATTGAAATAACACCGATTATTCGACAGGATATAATTTAATAGAAGAAACGTAAATGATTTTCGATAGCGGGATGTTAAAATTGAAATAACATTTTTTTTTTTTTTTCGAGCGGAGAGAAAATATTTACTACCGGTTATTGAATAATTTTTTAGGGCCGGCCTCGAACAATTACGTTAAATTGTTAAATTTGCGAATTTGTTTTAATTGCCGGCCAATTTGCGGAAATCGGCTGAAAATTGTTAAAATACACACTGTGTGTTTATATTTTACGACTCAATTAGAGACCCCTCAAACCCTTTAGGCTCAATTTTGAAAAAACGATTAGCAAACGACTAATTAGGACTGTAATTGGGTCGACTGTATGGAGAGGAGAGAGAGGGAGAGAGAGGGAGGAGAGAGGAGAGGAGGGAGGAGAGAGAGAGAGAGAGAGAGAGAGAGAGAGAGAGAGAGAGAGGAGAGAGAGAGAGAGGGGAGAGAGAGAGAGAGAGAGAGAGAGAGAGAGAGGGGAGAGAGAGAGAGAGGGGAGAGAGAGAGAGAGAGAGAGAGAGAGAGAGAGAGAGAGAGAGAGAGAGAGAGAGAGAGAGAGAGAGAGAGAGAAAGAGAAAGTAATGTAGATCATGAATGAGAGAGAATAAAGATTTAAAAATTCCTACATTCAGAATATATATATATATACAATATATATTATATAATACATATATATATATATATATATATATATATATATATATATATATATATATATATATATATATATATATATATATTAATGGTTAGTTATAAATCAGATTTTTTGTTACATTCCGTGAAATAATTTTATTTCTATTAAATTTTACATACATTATTTTCATATTGATTGAGTGGTAGGCACAATTTTTTTGTACCTGTGTATACTTTGTACTATACATATATATATATATATATATATATATATATATTTATTTATTTATTTTATTTTGAATGCACTAAGCAATCAAGTGGAGTATTTACCGAAATAGATAAAATCAAGATTCTTCGTGTTGCACATTTTGAGCATATATATATATATATATATATATATATATATATGTTTATATCGAATGGGTCGATTATTAAGCAATTATTTTAAATCCCAAAATAATTGTTATACGATTACGATTTATGACGCCGTCTCCGAGATAAAAAAGCTATAATTATTCGGCGAAATCTCGATAAATTGAAAATTGCCGTCGTAACCAAGAAAACCCGGCTTTCTTCTTACACTTATAGATGGAAAGGAATTAATTATTTTTTTTATATATATATATATATTTTTTTTTCTTTTACACTCAACAATATTGTAATAGGGGCCGGTCTCGAAAGACGGAGAGCGCGGAGAAGACGGCCAACGACTCTTAATTAATACTACGGAATTGTTCCGGTTTTAAACCTTTCCCCGGGGATACAAACTAGTGGTGGTCGTGTTGGTCATGATGGTGGTGTTGGTCGGGATACGCCGCCGAATACGCCTTCTCGATCGCTATAGTCGCGACGAAAGCGGCGAAACCGTACTTGAAGCCGCGCAGAAGGAAACCGGTCAGCCTCTGTTTCGGCGTCGACCACTCTTTCGCGTTGTACCGCCACACTTCGTTCCTGCGCGCAACGACAATACAATATATATATATATATATATATATATATATATAATTTGATATACCTGTGTGTGTGGTCTGCGAGGGGTTGGAATATACTGTAGGTTCGCGATGTTTCTGTCTCCTCTAGCCGCTGTTCGGTCTTTCGCTAACCAGCGAGAGGAGACAGAAACATCACGAACCTACAATATATATATATATATATATATAGAAAATATACGTAGATTTCGTGTGAGAGGAGACAGAGAAATGAGCGAAATCTGCGCCGTATTCCGACCCCTCGCAGACCACAAAACAGGTAAGTTATACTAAAAAAAAGTAATCTTACTAAGAAAAAAGGTACTTTTCCGTTAGCCAGGCACAATATATATATATATATATATATATATATATATATAGGATCGAAAAATGTGTCAAAAATATTTTTATTAAAATTAATAAAAAATGCAAACCTCCGCTATATTATTTAATAAGAATTTTTGTATATATATATATATATATATATATATATATATATATATATCAATTTGAGCATCGTATATACTGGATTTAGACTACATTATTTTTGATGTATGAAATTTTTAAATAAATTTCTATATACACAGACATATAAAAATAATAGAAAAAATAATAATAAAATTGTAGGTTCACTATAAAAATCATATATATATATATATATATATATATATATATATATATATATATATATATATATAATTTCATATACATTTAATAATAATTTGATAAGAACACATATATATATATATATATTTATATATTAAAAAGGGATATATATATATATATATATATATATATATATATATATATATATATAGGATCGAAAAATAACCTGCTAAAGACATGTAGGGTAAAAGTAGTGAAAATATTTTTATTAAAATTAATAAAAATGTAAACCTCCGCTATATTATTTAATAAGAATTTTTGTATATATATATATATATATATATATATATATATATATATATATATATATATATACGTTGTCACAGTATTAGGTATTGTCGTCATAATTTTATTATTGACAGGTTTCGTGATGAGAATTAAGGATAATAACAGTTTTCGGGGGTGGAATGAAATAAATAAATATTTTTCGTAATTCCGACCTAAGCCAAGGGTCCTTGAGGCCCTTTTCGGCGAGGGCCCGCTGAACTTTAACGAGTTCGGGACAGTCCTCGACTTTGTACATCCTGTAATCGGGCACGGCCATCCTCGGGCCCAAATCGTGGTGTCCGCCTCCTCCCATTATTATCCTAAAAAATAAATAAATAATAATACTATTAATAATAATAATACTGGAGAGAGAAAGAAAGGATTGATAAAAACGCATAGCGTCCCGAGGCCCTCTCGGAAACTTTCATTTCGAGTCCCTTTCGTCAAGCACCGTAAGTGTTCAAAATTAACCCTCTGCGGAGCCGAATTTTTATATTAAATCCAAAAAAAACTGGTTGGGAACAAAAAAAATCAGCGATTATAAACCTGTATATGGGAACGAAAAAAAAAATTGATATCCGTCTTGACAACGTAACAGGACTGAGATTTATGACCAGAAAAGCTGTAATTAGTCCCTTGAGTAGGTTTTTTTTTAGAATAAATTCTGTTAAATACCTGAAAATTGAAGCACGGATCTGACCCCGAGAAACCTTCACGATAGAACAGCTGTTGAAAAAACAGCCGGGCCGGGTTGGCCAACCTAAATAATTTCCAAAATATAAATATAATTTAAAGCCGATAAATACAAAATTCGGTGAAATACAACCGATAAATAATAAAAAGATAATAATATTATTTAAATTATAACAGTTATTTATTTTTGTACCGTTAAATACTAAATATTTTTAGGTTCGACACAATAAGTATTAAATTGAAATAAAATTTATAACACTATTTTGTGCAGGTAGTTTTCTTCATGAGTAATATTGTTTAAAATTTTATTGCGTAAAATACGTTTTAAAATATATATATATATATATATATATATATATATATATATACACTATTTTATGCAGATAGTTTTCTTCATGAGTAATGTATTTTTGTTATGCATTAAATGTGTTGAAATATAAAATTTTATTGCGTACAATACGTTTTAAAGTCTTACGAATTTTTTTTTAAATATATAAAGTATTTCTTAATTTAAATTAGATATAATTCCAGATTATATATTTTTTATATAATTTTTGGACTGTAACCTCCCCTCCCGGTGGCAACACTGGGCCCCGGCTTCTGCTTTCGATTTCACTCTGAGGGCTCGGTTTTTTTTCGGTTTTTCTCGATTTTCGGGCCCGAAAATACATTTTCCGGGTGTACAGTATAATTTTGGGATAGGAAATATATATTCTGCGCAAAAGAGCGGGTGAAATATGGGCCTGTTGACCGA
>JACDQD010000151.1:45000-48260 GCA_019843655.1 Lethocerus indicus
AGGATTGCCCATAATTCCTCAGAAATTTACCATAATTCCAAAGGATTGCCTATAATTCATAATTCCTCAGAAATTTACCATAATTCCAAAGGATTGAAAACCTATAATTCCATAATTCCATAATTCCTCAGAAATTTACCATAATTCCAAAGTTATTACCATTTTCAGAAATTTACCATAATTCCAAAGGATTGCCCATAATTCCTCAGAAATTTACCATAATTCCAAAGGATTGCCCATAATTCCTCAGAAATTTACCATAATTCCAAAGGATTGCCCATAATTCCTCAGAAATTTGCCATAATTCCTCGGAAATTTACCATAATTCCAAAGTATTGCCCATAATTCCTCAGAAATTTACCATAATTCCATAATTCAAAGTATGCCCATTTTACAGAAATTCATAATTCCAAAGGAAATTACCATAATTCCAAAGGATTGCCCAAAATTCCTCAGAAATTTACCAGGATTCCTCGAAATTAAAATTGTGAAATGTTAAAATGTCCCATATTCGTGAAACGCCCATGTATATTCCGACCTCTCACAGACCCCGAACGCGGCTACTCTGAATTCGCAGTTTTTTTTAATTATTTTTTCCGAAAAACCAGGAAAAAGTGTACCGCATGCCTTCGAGCGACCAGTGGCTCTACTCGCTGCACACGCTGACCTCGATGGTGCTGGCGCAGGCCATACGTGCCCGGATTTACTAACTACGGCCTCTTCCACAGGTATATCCACGAAATCGTAACATTATATAGTATATAATACCGAATACCATCTAGTTTGATATTTTCAGCGAGGATGGTGTATTTCACTTTTTAGGGACGACTGTTGACATTAAGTAGGCCAATTTTGGAATCTTTTTTCCAAATTCGCTACAAACGATTCGCTATTTTTCTATAATATCAAACGTATTTCACTTTTTGTAAAATTCAATCTTGTTTGATATTTTCATCGTCACTTTGGGGACCTGACTTCATTACAGGGCCACCGACGTTCGGCATTCGCATCGAGCCGTGACGCTGGAGGGCCTCAGCGGTACTTACGGTCCGGGAGTCTCCCTTAGGTACATCGGGTGCGTCCCTGTATTTAAATCTTCATTTTAATTATTTATAATTATATCCGATATCGTTTTTCACTTTTGTCGATGTTTTAAGCGGCCATAACTTCCCCCAATGTCTCTTTTTAAAATATTTTCCCAATTATTTTCCCCTACTGTCCCGGACGTGCCAAACCTTCCTGACATTCCAGAAAAATAGAAATAATTTATTGTATATTATAGTAAAAAATTTTAGAAAAGAATCTGCCTATTTAAATTAGTCTAAAATATATATTTGTCGGGCATATATATAACAGTAGAGCTTCCTAATGGGAATTTTCTTACTTTCCTTTTCCATTATCGAAGTATTCAAATTAGAATTTCACCAAGATTCGTTACTTCTTCTCGAAGATAAAATAGTGTATACAGTAATTTAGAAAATCGTAGAATTCCAAATGAGTTTTCTTACACTTTTCCTTTTTCCAGGGTTATCGGCTATTCAGGAGCATAAACAACCTTCTCGAGAGGTTTCACCAGTCCTACTTCTTCTACCTGCTGGTCGACACTGATAAATTTGTGTCTAGGTAATTCTAAGGAAAACTTGGCTTTGAAATTGGGAGAGTCCTTTGGGAAATTGGAAAAATTCTTTGGAAATACTTAATACTTTTGGAATTCTGGAAAAAATTCTTTGGAGATTCCTGAAAGAATTCTTTAGAATTCTGGAAAAATTCTTGGAATTCTGGAAAAATTCTTTAAAATTCAAAATTCTTGAGTTCTGGGATATAGGATTCTGGAAAAATTCTGGAATTCTGGAAAAATTCTTTAGATTCCTGAAAATTCTTTGGATTCTGGAAAATTCTTTGAATTGGAAAAATTCTGAATTCTGGAAAAATTCTTTAGATTCTGAAAGAATTCTTTGAATTCTGGAAAGAATTTTTGAATTCTGGAAATTCTTTGGTCAAAAAGTTTTGAATTCTGGAAAGAATTCTTTTGAATTTGAAAGAATTCTTGAAAAGAATTCTGAAATGATTTCTTTGAATTCTAGGAAAGAATTCTTTGGAATTCTGGAAAATTTTTAGAATCCTGGTTGAAATATTGAGGAATTACAAACTAAGAAGAATTATTGGGAAATTCTCTAGAATTTGTATTTCTGTATGTAAATTTCTGAGGAATTATGAGAAATTCTTTTGAATTCTGTAAAATTCTTTGGAATTGAGGATAAATTCTAACTTGAATCTTGAAATTCTTTGGAATCCTGAAAAATCATTTGGAATTCTGGAAATAAGGATTCTGGAATTTCTTCGAATTTCCTGAAAGAAATTTTGAATTTGGATTCTGGAAATAAAAAAATTCTTTGAAAAAATTCGGAATCCTGGAAAATAACTCATTGGAATTTGAAAAAAAAAATTCTTCGAATTCTGAAAATTTCTTCTGGAATTCTGGAAAAATTTCTTTGGAATTTGGAAAAATCTTTTTGAAAATGGAATATTCCTTGGAATTCTGGAAAAATTTGAAGAATTATTGCAAATTCTTAGAGTCCTTGAAAATGCTTTCCAGAATTCCAAGGAAAAATTCTTTGTAGTTCTGGAAAAAATTCTTTGATATTCTGGAAAATTCTTTGGAATCCTGGTGAAATTTTGAGGAATTATTGCAAATTAAGACGAATTATTGGGAAATTCTCTAGAAATTTGTATTTCCTCTATTCAAATTTCTGAGGAATTATGAGAAATTCTTTGGAATTCTGTAAAATTCATTGGAATTCAGGAAAAATTCTTTGGAATTCGGAAAAAATCCTTGAAATTCTAGAAAATTCTTTTTTGGAATCCTGGGAAAATTTGAGGAATTATTCCAAATTAGAGTCTAAAAATTCTTTCTGAATTCAGGAAAAATTCTTGAGTTCTGGAAAATTCTTTGGAATTCTGGAAAATTCTTTGAATTCTGGAAAAATCCTTTGGGAATTCTGGAAATTCTTTAAATTCAGGAAAATTCCTTGGAATTATTGAAAATTCTTTGGAATCCTGGGAAAATTTGAGGAATTATTGCAAATGGAAATTTTCAGGAAATTCTCCGAATTTAAGAAAATCTATGTAAATATGAAAATTCTATCAGATGGGCGTTTACAGGTACATGTGTACATGCGTTGCATCACCGGTCTGATGATGCAGCCCTGTTCATCACAGCGCTTTCACCTTCTACATCAACGTCAAAGACCTGTTAGGTC
>JACDQD010000152.1:0-47184 GCA_019843655.1 Lethocerus indicus
TTTCTTTATATAAATATTTATATAATTATATATGCATACATATGTACTATAATGGAAATATTTACAGTGTGTTTTCGATTAGTTAAATTTAAATAAATGTGTTTCGGTTCAATAATTGGTGAGACGGAGCCATTTCTCTGTACAAATTCTCTTACTTTATATAAATATTTATATAATTATATATGCATGTACATACTTGTACTATAATGGGAAATATTTACAGTGTGTTTTCGATTCGTTTAAATTTAAATAAATGTGTTTCGGTTCAATAATTGGTGAGACCGGAGCCATTTTCTGTACAAATTCCCCCCGTACTTTCTTTATATAAATATTTATATAATTATATATGCATGTACATACTTGTACTATAATGGGAAATATTTACAGTGTGTTTTCGATTAGTTAAATTTAAATAAATGTGTTTCGGTTCAATAATTGGTGAGACCGGAGCCATTTTCTGTAGAAATTCCCCCCCGTACTTTCTTTATATAAATATTTATATAATTATATATGCATGTACATACATGTACTATAATGGGAAATATTTACAGTGTGTTTTCGATTCGTTTAAATTTAAATAAATGTGTTTCGGTTCAATAATTGGTGAGACCGGAGCCATTTTCTGTACAAATCTCTGTATTTCTTTATATAAATATTTATATAATTATATATGCATGTACATACATGTACTATAATGGGAAATATTTACAGTGTGTTTTTTGATTAGTTAAATTTAAATAAATGTGTTTCGTTCAATAATTGGTGAGACTGGAGCCAATTTTCTGTAGAAATTCTGTACTTTCTTTATATATAAATATTTATATAATTATATATGCATGTACATACTTGTACTATAATGGGAAATATTTACAGTGTGTTTTCGATTCGTTAAATTTAAATAAATGTGTTTCTGGTTCAATAATTGTGAGACAGAGCCATTTCTGTACAAATTCTGTATTTTTTATATAAATATTTATATAATTATATGCATGTACATACTTGTACTATAATGGGAAATATTTACAGTGTGTTTTCGATTCGTTTAAATTTAAATAAATGTGTTTCGGTTCAATAATTGGTGAGACTGGAGCCATTTTCTGTAGAAATTCCCCCCCGTACTTTCTTTATATAAATATTTATATAATTATATATGCATGTACATACTTGTACTATAATGGGAAATATTTACAGTGTGTTTTCGATTCGTTTAAATTTAAATAAATGTGTTTCGGTTCAATAATTGGTGAGACCGGAGCCATTTTCTGTAGAAACCCTGTACTTTCTTTATATAAATATTTATATATAATATATATGTACATACTTGTACTATAATGGGAAATATTTACAGTGTGTTTTCGATTCGTTTAAATTTAAATAAATGTGTTTCGGTTCAATAATTGGTGAGACCGGAGCCATTTTCTGTAGAAATTCCCCCCCGTACTTTCTTTATATAAATATTTATATAATTATATATGCATGTACATACTTGTACTATAATGGGAAATATTTACAGTGTGTTTTCGATTCGTTAAATTTAAATAAAATGTTTCGGTTCAATAATTGGTGAGACTGAGCCATTTTCATAAATTTCCCCGTACTTTCTTTATATAAATATTTATATAATTATATATGCATGTACATACTTGTACTATAATGGGAAATATTTACAGTGTGTTTTCGATTCGTTTAAATTTAAATAAATGTGTTTCGGTTCAATAATTGGTGAGACCGGAGCCATTTTCCGTAGAATTTCCCCCCCGTACGTTCTTTATATAAATATTTATATAATTATATATGCATGTACATACTTGTACTATAATGGGAAATATTTACAGTGTGTTTTCGATTCGTTTAAATTTAAATAAATGTGTTTCGGTTCAATAATTGGTGAGACCGGAGCCATTTTCTGTAGAAATTTCAGATTTCTTTATATAAATATTTATATAATTATATATGCATGTACATACTTGTACTATAATGGGAAATATTTACAGTGTGTTTTCGATTCGTTTAAATTTAAATAAATGTGTTTCGGTTCAATAATTGGTGAGACCGGAGCCATTTTCTGTAGAAATTCCCCCCTGTACTTTCTTTATATAAATATTTATATAATTATATATGCATGTACATACTTGTACTATAATGGGAAATATTTACAGTGTTTTCGATTATTAAATTTAAATAAAATGTTTCGGTTCAATAATTGGTGAGACCGGAGCCATTTTCTGTAATTCTCCAGATTTCTTTTATATAAATATTTATATAATTATATATGCATGTACATACTTGTACTATAATGGGAAATATTTACAGTGTGTTTTCGATTAGTTTAAATTTAAATAAATGTGTTTCGGTTCAATAATTGGTGAGACCGGAGCCATTTTCTGTAGAAATTCCCTGTACTTTCTTTATATAAATATTTATATAATTATATATGCATGTACATACTTGTACTATAATGGGAAATATTTACAGTGTGTTTTCGATTCGTTTAAATTTAAATAAATGTGTTTCGGTTCAATAATTGTGAGACCTGAGCCATTTTCTGTAGAAATTCTCGTACTTTCTTTATATAAATATTTATATAATTATATATGCATGTACATATGTACTATAATGGGAAATATTTACAGTGTGTTTCGATTCGTTTAAATTTAAATAAATGTGTTTCGTTCAATAATTGGTGAGACCGAGCCATTTTCTGTAAATTCCCCTGCATTTCTTTATATAAATATTTATATAATTATATATGCATGTACATACTTGTACTATAATGGGAAATATTTACAGTGTGTTTTCGATTCGTTAAATTTAAATAAATGTGTTTTCAATAATTGGTGAGACCGAGCCATTTTCTGTAGAAATTTCTGTACTTTCTTTATATAAATATTTATATAATTATATATGCATGTACATACTTGTACTATAATGGGAAATATTTACATGTGTTTTCGATTCGTTAAATTTAAATAAATGTGTTTCGGTTCAATAATTGGTGAGACCTGAGCCATTTTCTGTAGAAATTCCCCCCCGTACTTTCTTTATATAAATATTTATATAATTATATATGCATGTACATACTTGTACTATAATGGGAAATATTTACAGTGTGTTTTCGATTCGTTTAAATTTAAATAAATGTGTTTCGGTTCAATAATTGGTGAGACCGGAGCCATTTTCTGTAGAAATTCCCCCCCGTACTTTCTTTATATAAATATTTATATAATTATATATGCATGTACATACTTGTACTATAATGGGAATATTTAGTGTGTTTTCGATTTTTAAATTTAAATAAATGTGTTTCGGTTCAATAATTGGTGAGACCGGAGCCATTTTCTGTAGAAATTCCCCCCCGTACTTTCTTTATATAAATATTTATATAATTATATATGCATGTACATACTTGTACTATAATGGGAAATATTTACAGTGTGTTTTCGATTCGTTTAATTTTAAATAAATGTGTTTCGGTTCAATAATTGGTGAGACCGGAGCCATTTTCTGTAGAAATTCCCCCCCGTACTTTCTTTATATAAATATTTATATAATTATATATGCATGTACATACTTGTACTATAATGGGAAATATTTACAGTGTGTTTTCGATTCGTTTAAATTTAAATAAATGTGTTTCGGTTCAATAATTGGTGAGACCGGAGCCATTTTCTGTACAAATTCCCCCCGTACTTCCTTTATATAAATATTTATATAATTATATATGCATGTACATACTTGTACTATAATGGGAAATATTTACAGTGTGTTTTCGATTCGTTTAAATTTAAATAAATGTGTTTCGGTTCAATAATTGGTGAGACCAGAGCCATTTTCTGTAGAAATTCTGTACTTTCTTTATATAAATATTTATATAATTATATATGCATGTACATACTTGTACTATAATGGGAAATATTTACAGTGTTTTCGATTAGTTAAATTTAAATAAATGTTTCGGTTCAATAATTGGTGAGACCGGACATTTTCTGTAGAAATTCCCCTCTTTCTTTATATAAATATTTATATAATTATATATGCATGTACATACTTGTACTATAATGGGAAATATTTACAGTGTGTTTTCGATTAGTTAAATTTAAATAAATGTGTTTCGTTCAATAATTGGTGAGACCGGAGCCATTTTGTAGAAATTCTCTGCATTTCTTCTTTATATAAATATTTATATAATTATATATGCATGTACATACATGTACTATAATGGGAAATATTTACAGTGTGTTTTCGATTAGTTAAATTTAAATAAATGTGTTTCGGTTCAATAATTGGTGAGACCGGAGCCATTTTCTGTACAAATTCCCCCCCGTACTTTCTTTATATAAATATTTATATAATTATATATGAATGTACATACATGTACTATAATGGGAAATATTTACAGTGTGTTTTCGATTAGTTAAATTTTAAATAAATGTGTTTCGGTTCAATAATTGGTGAGACCGGAGCCATTTTCTGTACAAATTCCCCCCGTACTTTCTTTATATAAATATTTATATAATTATATATGCATGTACATACATGTACTATAATGGGAAATATTTACAGTGTGTTTTCGATTGTTAAATTTTAAAATGTGTTTCGGTTCAATAATTTGTGAGACTGAGCCATTTTCTGTAGAAATTCCCCGTCTTTCTTTATATAAATATTTATATAATTATATATGCATGTACATACTGTACTAATAATATTTACAGTGTGTTTTCGATCGTTTAAATTTAAATAAATGTGTTTCGGTTCAATAATTGTGAGACTGGAGCCATTTTTGTAGAAATTCCCCAGACTTTCTTTATATAAATATTTATATAATTATATATGCATGTACATACTTGTACTATAATGGGAAATATTTACAGTGTTTTTTCGATTCCATTTGAAATTTAAATAAATGTGTTTCGGTTCAATAATTGGTGAGTCCGGATTTTTCTTCTTCGTCGCCGGATGAACAGTAAGAAAGTGTTGTTGAAGATCGGTGCGATCCGAGGTGGGAAATCGGCCGAAAATTGTACCTTAAATACCATTCACAGGTCACTGACGCGCGCGGCCCATACTGATTATCGACTAATTCGTTCGTAGAAAAAAAATATATTTTCATCTATACAATTGATTTTTCCTCCAGTATGGCCAACCTGCTGTCGAAATTCAGGATTGAGTACGAGAGCCTGAAGATGATCAACAATATAATGGACGAGCCGAAGAGGGACACACAGGAATTCTTCAGCGAGCTTCTGACCAACTTCAGGGACACTTCCGCCGGTAATTATAATTATTGTTATTGTTATTGTTATTCGGGTTTCCGGCGCCTGAATACCGTATTTTTCGGCCTGTAAACAGCATTTTTGGGCCGATTTTGCGCTGAAAAACAGCATTTTTCGGGCCGATTTCGTGTCCGAAAACACCACTTTTCGACCTGAAAAGCCCAATTTTGCGCAAGAATACAACATTATCGGTCTGATTTTGGGCCTAAAAAGCGTATTTGTGGGCCGATTTAACGGTTAGAAACCCATTTTTTGTTCCTAAAAGCTCATTTTTGGCTGATTTCGGGCCTAAAAACCCTATTTATGCTCCTGAGAACCGCATTTTTGAGGCAATTCGGCGCCCGAAGGCCCCCTTTTCTGGCCTAAAAACAGCATTTTTGGGCCGATTTCCTTTCCCGTATTCCAATATCTACTTTATTTTTTTTTATTCGCACCCAGAGTTCGTCATAAACGACACGGAGTTGGCCACTCTGAAGGAGAAGACCGACAGGCAGCTGCGCCTACGGGAACTGCTCCAGGAACACTCCAAGGAGTCGACGCTCGTCGTCATGTAAGTATTATCTCTTATAAATCTATCCAAAGATTACATCAAAAGCGACGGGACTGATAGAAAATTGAATATTGAACCTGAACCTCTTCGGGGAGGACTGGAGGTAGAATTCCGCGGAGGAATAATAAAAAAAATAATGTCCTTCAAATGTCCTTCAAATCTCTTTCAAATGTCCTTCAAATGTCTTTCAAATGTCCTTCAAATGTCCTTCAAATGTCCTTCAAATGTCCTTCAAATGTCCTTCAAATGTCCTTCAAATGTCCTTCAAATGTCCTTCAAATGTCTTTCAAATGTCTTTCAAATGTCTTTCAAATGTCTTTCAAACGTCCTTCAAACGTCCTTCGACTGTCGTTCAGGTCGTTGCCGATGCCGAGGAAGGGCGTTGTCTCCGCCCCGCTGTATATGGCCTGGCTGGAGGCGATCACCAGGGATATGCCGCCGTTCCTACTCGTCAGAGGGAACCAGGTGTCGGTGCTCACGTTCTACTCCTGAGTGCTACTGCCGGTCTGCTACTACTACTGCTATCGGTGCTACTGCTACTACTACTGTTACACTGTTCACTTATACGCCGGATCGATCCACCTCCTTGTTCTGTTGGACAATTTCGCTTCAGACACCGGAAATACTGGATATTTTGCGTGAAAAACGCAAAAAAATATATATATATATAAGAAATTTCAATCTTCTAAGTAGGCCCTAATCGATATATCGAACAAGTTCGATATATCGAACGGGTCCAATATATCGATATACAGAGATCGACTGGCGCGGTGAGGTTACGCGACTGTTACAATGTGCAATATTTGGGATGTCCTATAAGTTTTTTTCTGATATTTTTTGTGTTTGTCGGTCTATTATCTATATAGTGGCTCTTCGTTAGATGCCACTGAGGAGGTACTTTGGGCCACTATAGTGGCCTTCCACAAGATGCCACTGAGGAAGTACTAAGGGCCACTATAGTGGCCTGTGGTACTTCAGTGGCATCTTACTGTAGGCCACTATAGTGGCCTTCAGTAAGATGCCGCTGAGGAGGTACTAAGGGCCACTATAGTGGCCTTCAGTAAGATGCCGCTGAGGAGGTACTAAGGCCACTATAGTGGCCTTTGTAAGAAAGATGACACTGAGGAGGTACTTGGGAGGCCACTATAGTGGCCTGTAGGATACCATTGAGGAGGTACTGAGGGCCACTATAGTGGCCTTCCACAAGATGCCACTGAGGAGGTACTAAGGGCCACTATAGTGGCCTTCAGTAAGATGCCACTGAGGAGGTACTAAGGGCCACTATAATCGCCTTCAATAGATGCCACTGAGGAGGTACTAAGTAAGGGCCACTATAGTGGCCTTCAGTAGGATACCATTGAGGAGGTACTGAGGGCCACTATAGTGGCCTTCGGTAACGTGCCACTGAGGAGGTACTGTGGGCCACTATAGTGGCCTGAGTACGTCAGTGGCATCTTGTGGAATGCCACTATAGTGGCCTTCAATAAGATGCCACTGAGGATGTACTTTGGGCCACTATATTGGCCTTTCATAAGAAGCCACTGAGAGGTACTACGGGCCACTATAGTGGCCTTCAGTAAGATGCCACTGAGGAGGTACTTTGGACCACTATAGTGGCCTTCAATAAGATACCACTGAGGACGTACTTTGGGCCACTATAGTGGCCTTCAGTAAGGTGCCACTGAGTAGATACTGCAGGCCACTATAGTGGCCTTCCGTAAGATGCCAATCAGGTACTAAGGGCCACTTTAGTGGCCCACCGTAATATGCTACTGAGGAAGTACTACAGACAGATTTTTAAGAGAAATCGGATTGAGTGCGGAATACAAAACGAATACGGAATCGTTCGACTGAAAACTTATCAGGACACCCTAATATTTATTTAAAAATTTGTTCCTTTGACGCATCGTCAATTTTACGGACGAAACCGTTACCGGTATAGCCGGTGTCTCGAAAACGCCTCACCAACAATTGTTTCGATAATATTTATAATTATAATTTTCGATCCAACGAAATGGGAGAATTCCGCTTGTAAATTTGCCCGAACCTTGTTATTTTCGAAAAATTAAATTGACAGCGTCGATATTATTAGCGCCCAAGCAGTCAATACAGAAATACATAATTTGTGGATAATAGACCGGTTTAAATTCCTCGTTCTTCCGGAATAGAGCTCCGGAAAACGACCGTTCGAATATAAAACCGACCGAGGAAAAAAAAAAAAAATATTAAGAATCGCGGATAAATAATACAGATAATATAAGTAATAAGTGTTACATAACGACGAGTAGTAGTTAGTAGAACGAGAGTAAGAAAACGGGCAGGATAACGGGACGAAAAAGGGAAAAAAAATCCATATAGGAGTACAATTAAATTATTATATTATTTTTATTTTTTTTCGTAGTTTCAAATACTAGATAAGTGCCTAATTTATTTTGTATAGTCGTTAATATTATTCGTTATCGTTACTCCGAAGTGTGCGGGTAAAAAAACAAAAAAAAATTTAACCGATGCAATAAAATGGACAGTAGTAGTAATAAAATCAAAATATCTCGGATATTTGCACGAAAAATTGTATAAATTTTAAATTATTTTAATTATGCGATTTCAAATTGAGTATCGCACTGGCGATTACTGTCGATGGTATTATTAATAATAATTAACGTTGAATACGACACAATGAGAAATATCGTGTTCGGTGAAAATTTTATCCATTTTTCTTTTTTTTTCCTTTTATTATATAACTAATATAAATTGACAGGAATTCGGACCGAATATAGAATTGTAATACAATTTTTACAAAACTGTGATTATTATAAAATTACACTCGTACAAAATATTCTGTATATTAATAGTTGTGATTATAATGAAAATTGTCGTTTATAGACTAAAAAATAAAGAAAATAAAATTCTATATTTACAAATCGATTCACCCATCCCCAAAAAAAAACCCCCCCCGAAATCGTCGATTCATTTTTTTTTATATTAAATAAATTGTAATTGAAATAAAATAAAAATTAATATCACCGGTCGAGTACGAGGCCAATATTCCGGTATATATATATATAATTATATATCGATTATTACATCTTCTCGAATAAATATTATTAAAAGAGAAATGTAAAAATAGCAATGAGTAAAAACAAAATGAGTTTATTTTATCGAATAAATTGTATTAAAAGGGAATTAAATTGGGCTTACGAGGCGGACAATTATACCGTTTGCGGAAATTCAGCGAATTTTTATTTCTTTTAATGTACGGATTGTATTAATTAATAGGAATGAGAACGGAGGATATTTTGTGAGTGGTGAAACATCATTTTTTATCAATTTAAATTCAATTTGAGGATAAAATATAAAAATTTTTGAAATACGAAGAGGCGGACCGCAGAACGGCACAATTTACAGAGAATTTCCGGATAATCGAGAATATTCTGAAATAGATAATTTA
The DNA here is from genome assembly GCA_019843655.1 of Lethocerus indicus. Classification (NCBI taxonomy): domain Eukaryota; kingdom Metazoa; phylum Arthropoda; class Insecta; order Hemiptera; family Belostomatidae; genus Lethocerus; species Lethocerus indicus. The sequence continues at coordinate 9,272 of JACDQD010000152.1, forward strand.
TGTATTCCGAATTTTTTTTACTAAAAATATCAGTTATTAATGTTCAATTTTGAATCGAGTAATGCAGTTTGAATTGTGGCCAGTTTAGGCGCGCCGGCCGCCATTGCGCCGGCCAACTAGATCAGGGAGAAAATTTAATTGTATAATTTATATAATTATATAATTTATATAATTTTATTGTTCTCGAATCGCGAAATATTTGTATTTAACAAATAGAGCGTATAATTTACCTCTGAGCGGTCGGCGGAATACGATTTTCTTGAAACGTTTTCTGTCGCGTCGCTTCCCGGACAACTTACCAAGTGCGGTACTTATATCAAGTGACGGTATAAAAAGGAATAAAAAAGAAAAGAAGATAATCGCAGATTATTTCCAGTTTTAAATTGTCCGAAAACTGCTGAATTGGAGGAATTTCTGAGGCCGCTGGTGAGACGGTTCGGGGGGGGCGGAAAGTGTATAATAAATTATACGGAAGACTATAATAATCTGTTTTTATAAATTCTTCCTATATTCTTCGTACAAAAATTATCGATTCTGCGTCGTTATAATTAAAGGGAGTGAAAAACAGAATTATTGTTATAAGTTTAACTGAAGTATCGGGAGGCAAAGTTCAGTCCTCATAAACCGCCTTCGTAGCCGATTTATCGTCATTCGGATTTAATATAGTATTTCAATTTGAGCCGTGAATAATTATATCTAAATTTATTTTGCGGAATAATAATTCGTATAATTGTTATAATTTGACAATTGGGCGGCGGTGAAATTCGGATGGCACTGGATTTTCAACCGCTCTTCGCCCCAACGGCTTTGTTCGTCGATAGTGGCCGTTATAAGTCCGTTGCGGGAACTTTGTAATGCTCGTTTTATTGTGATATTTCGACGTTTTACAGCTGATTTTACAGTTTTTAACTGTTCGGTAAGCGAACCCGTCGGTAACCGACTGTTCGGTCGATTTTCCGTCCGATTTTTACAGTTTTTATCGTATTTAAAGTGCCGGCCAATTCGGCTGTTCTATCGCTAATTTATAGCGTTTTAAGACAAAAAAAAACGCTAATTTGGATATTTCCAATGTATAGTTTCGGCCAATTCCATGTTCGACTATTCATTGGCCGAATTATTCGTTCGGAAAATTAATTTTTTATTTTTCGTTTCAATGAAAATATCTTTTTTTTTCAGGAATGGCTTTCACAAGAAAAGGAGAAGCTTTCGAGGTAATTATAGGCGAATTTAAATCGAACTCGACGATGGACAACATTCGTTTCACTACAGAAACGAAAATCTTACTATATTTGCGCGCGCCGAACACGAACGAACGCGTTCGCTTTGTTCTTTGTTCGTTGTCGAAAATTGTCAAATATAAACAGGCTCAAAGATCGTCCACCGAGAATTAAGTCCAAGGAGATTAAAGTTCAATATCGTCGAAAACGATCTCCGAACGGCTCGGAGGCTTTAGACGGTTTTACGAAACGCAGTTAACGAATTCTTAATTTTCAATTTGAATTAAACCGGGCAGTCGATTCGCAACGTCTAGTTTCCTCTCGTAATAAACAAATTTTCTTTCAAACAATCGTAAAACGACGTGTACAATTAGCTGTCTCTTTAATACGTGCGAAATGCAAAAGTGCATTTCTGCGCTTCGTGGCGCAATCCGACAAACGGTCTTAGAGATCGGCTCGATATCCGCTCGAATAACGGACGGCCTCGCCGTTTTCGAAGTAAATAACGGAACGAATTACGTTATCGGTAGGGGACGGAATTTATTCCGGAAATTGAAAAATTGCGGCGACAAAAAACAAGGATATATCGAACATATCGTTAATTAAGCCTCCGTTTCGAAAACCGGACGTTCTCCGAGTTTGGGCTTGTAGAACGATAATTTGTAATTTTACCGACTTTGTCTAAGTTGATATTCCCGGGCTGAATGTCCTCGGGTGTTTCAGGGTACGATTTCACGATAATAAACGTCGTCTGTTATCGGCCCCTCATTTATTTACGATAGAAAATAATTTGCGTCCGCGGTCTTTTCAGATTCCTCCCGACTGTCCGGACGTTGACATTTCGTGGACCGTCGAAGAGGCGACGATGAGAACGTGTTCCGTGTACAGCGACGACAGTCTGGCTGAGCCAGCCGTTCAGTCGCGTTCATCTGAATCGGACCTGTTGACGATTTCTCCGTTCTCGTGCACGAGATCGGCGCACGGCGCGCGCCGCCGACCTCTTCGCCGGTAGGACTCCCGACGTAGAGAGGGACCGGCCGGCGAGCCTCCTGTTGAACGTCACGAGGCGCGTGTCGCCCGTCAATTTCACGACTTCGACGCCGGCGCAGAACAGGCTCGACGTTCTGAAGCCGGCCGTCGTATTCCAGGTGTCGCCGCCGACCCGTTCCCACCGCGTCGCCAACGCGACGGTCGTCGCTGAGAAATTGAAAAAATTTCCGTTCTTCCCCAAACAAGGAGGTATTATAATATTACGTAAATTACCTTTTTTCGGTCAATTAGACCTTCTGAACGGCTTCCGCATTGAAAGAATAAAACGAAAATAGAATAAATTAAAAATACTAAAAGAAAAGCACGATGACGTAAACAAGTAACCGTTAACTTGAAAATGATTTGATATCGATATATAGAGATATGTTACCGTCAAAGACCGAAATCTGGAGAATGTCGACATTCGCATAGTCGCTCGGTGAATGTCCAAAATATTTGCTAAATACGTGTCGGAAATTTATATTTTTTTCTCCGTAATTCGGTCGCTATAAAACGTCACAAAGTGCGATGTGACTTTTTCCTTTTTCGAAACGAGAAAATAAAATAATAGTAATAGAAATATTATTTAATTAGAGCGCCGCAGCCGCTTCTCTCTCTCTCGGCGACTATTTCTCGAAAAGAAATCTCGCCAACGGAAAGTATTTTAGAGCGCTTCTATTGACAATTAACGCGATTTACCACAGTATCCATTCGGTATAAATTACGGTATCGGAATAAAAAAAAAATTGAGAACCAAGTCGCCCGCAGCATCGAATGTCGGATGCGACCGACAGAGTTGACCGACTGTCGGCCGGAAAAAAAAAATATTTTTGCGATATTCGATCTTTCACCGACCTATTTGGGTGCGCGTCGCGACATTCTCCGGTTTTCGGTCTTTCACGATAACGGATACATCGATTCGTTCGATACCGAACACCGCGTTTTGGATAGTCGGTTACCCTCCACCCGAGTGTCTAATTGACGAGTACCCTTTTTCTTTTTTTCTAGGTTTTAACAAAAATGCGATAAATTCAGTTCCATTTTCGGGATTTGACCCTTAGAGTAGATCAACGCGTCCCCGGGTATCCGATATCTCTCAATTATAAGTTGGTTTTCGTTGTTGTTCGGCCAACGCCGTTTGTCGAGTCCGGTTCATGAGTTGTAGGACATATATAGCGCTCTTTCGGGTTTTTTTTTTTTTTTTTTTAGTTAAAGGACACGAAAACTGTCAAATCCGAAAATGTATATCCGAATGCATTTTTTTTTAATGAACGTTGTATTTCAGTGTCTACTGTAGAAAACAGGTCGAATAAAAGGAACGGACCGCAGGCCGAAAAGGGTAGAAGTGACAGGCGGAGGTCGCAGTCCGCCTGCAGAACTCCGACAAAAACGACTACGTCCCAGATTAGAAAGGCGAGGACACCGACACGTACGTTCAAATCTGATATTTATTCTAATATACCTGTGTGTGTGGTCTGTAGGTTCGTGATGTTTCTGTCAACCTCTCGGTTTTTCGGCCGCTCGCCACATCTTCAGTAGCGCCCCCGTGTTACTGCCACCGTTATTAGCACTTTGTGGATGTTTTTTGGGCATCCTCACTGCCCCACTTACACTGTTTAGCGACTTGCGCTCTACGACGATTTGGCACTTGTAATTAACTGGCGTTTCTTTTCGAAATTCCTATTTAAATAAATAATTTATTGTCTCCGTCTGTTCTAGTGAAGAAGAGAATTCGCGACAAAGAAAATCTGCCCAAAAGTGATATATCCAAAGTCGAACCGTTTGTCGGAGCTCTGTTGGGAGACCAATTCATGAAGTAAGTTCTATCGGAATCTCGGATGTAGAAGTCGAGCTTGAATTTAGTCGCAGTTGACGTTTAATAAGTTGGACGACTAAAAGTAATTGCGGAATTCAACGAAAAGCGGCGTTGTACATATTTTTAAGTAGGTCAACATCTTTGCACGGATAAGATTCTTCGATACGTTATTATTCGGTCCATTCTGAAACATTCGGTATCGAAATTACATCGACCGGTCGAATGTGTGCGTATAAAAAGCTAAAACACGGTGAGCATTTCGCTTTTTTATTTTCGCAAAGGTGTTAACGCCTCGCACGGGGCTCGTAAAAAGTTGTACGGCGATGAAGCGTTAAAAGAATGGCAGTGTCGGTAGCGATTCGCGAAATTCCGGTCGTTAAAAGACGAGGAGCGCTCTCCGGTGGACGTCCGGTCTGGAGGAGGTCGATGACGATGACCGAATAAAGGCGATTATCGATTCATTTCGCCACGGTTCGACACTGGGACATTGCGGAGAAGCCGAATGTATCTTATACGGCGCATATTCGAAACCGTCTACAGCTTATCTGTGCAAAGAAGTTGACGTACTTAAAAATATGTACATAAATGTACACATATCGCATTTTTATTTTCGCAAAGGTGTTAACGCCTCGCAGGCTCATAAAAAGTTGTACACCGTGTACGCGGTGATTAAGCCTTAAAATAACGGCAGTGTCGGTACCGGTTTGCGAAATTCTGGTCGGGGGATTTTTCATTAAAAGACGAGGAGCGCTCTTGGGACGTCCGGTGGAGGTCGACGATGACCGAATAAAGGCCGTTATCGAGGGACATTGCAGAGAAGCCGAATGTATCTTATACGCTTATCTGTCCAAAGATGTTGTCGTACTTAAAAATATGTACGACGCCGCTTGTCGTTGAATTCCGCCAATTACTTAGTCGTCGACCGGATATATTGTCGGCGGTTAGACAGGATCGTGAAATGATTTACGCAGGAACACTGAGGAATGGCTCGACAGGCAGGAGAGCGAGCTGTTGAAATGGCTGAACACGATGCTGATACCGCCGAAGGAATTCGAGTGCGACAATAGCGGTATGACGGAGAACGAGATGATGAAAGTGTGGGAGCTGGCGACGAAAGCGGCGAAAGTGGTCGCGGCACCGACCAAAGAGGCGGTCTCCATCAGCTACTACGCCGAACCGGAGAGGCTGAAGACGGTGAGGAAGGCGGCGGCGGCGCTCATCAATTCCGCGCCGGTCGTACGTGTCGTCGAGTCCGTTCGCACTAAAGTCTCCGACGGCGTACTCGACGTTAAGGACGATATCGATATACACATGGATCAAGGTGAAATCATTTCCTCTAATTCCGCCTGAGAGGCAGTAGAAAACGGTTGTATAATCGAATGTATTCCGCAGGTGCTAGGTGCGTACTGCTGACGCTGCTACTCCGCTACAACCCGTTGTGGCTGCGCGTCGGCCTCGAATCGATTTATCGGACGGCGATACCTCTGAAGAGCAACAAGGACATCGCAGGAATCGTCTCCTTCCTGAAGAATCACTTCCTGTCCGACAGCGACATAGTCGGCAGGCTGTCGCACGCCAACGTCCGCCGTCTGAAGCTGCCCGCATTCAGAGTATATATTTTTTCGCTACAGATAATCGTTCGCTATAATTTCAATTATACTTCGAAAACTGTAAATAAGATTGTATTTCTTTTTTACAGAAAGAAATGAATAAGTTTATAGTGGTTAAATTTTTCACTCTGGTCTATTTTCTGGACGTGGCGAAATCGAGACGTATCATACCGTACGATCCGTGCCTGTTTTGTAAAAATTCTCCCATCAAGGTAAGCCAGTCGTCCGATAGTCTTAGTCGGGGGGCCGACGACTAACGCAGGGTGTAATGAGTAAGCGTTTGTGTTGCAGGAGAGCGAAGATATGATAAACGAATTCATCAGGGAGTTCTTGAAATGCGTCGGCCACATGAAGAAATCGCTGTCGGCCGGCGGTTACAGGCTGTCCTACAAGCAGACCTACCTCGACGAAATTGACTACGCGGTGAAGTCGTTGGACGACCTGCGCGACGGAGTGCGGCTGGCGCGCGTCATGGAAGTGATCGTGAAGAGGCGGTCGGTCTGCTGCCGGCTGAGGGTGCCGGCCATATCGAGGCTGCAGAAAGTGCACAACGTCAGGCTCGCTTTCGCCACGCTCGCCGACGCCGGCTACAACATTGTCGGCGATATCGAACCGCAGAATATCGTGGAGGGCGATCGCAAGAAGACCGTTTACCTGCTCTGGCAGATACTGCACAAGTTCCTCGAGCCGAGGTACAATTCGGCGGCCGGCGTACTGCAGGCGTGGTGGAGGCGGAAACTGTTCAGGATCGCGGTTGAGCGGTGCATCGCGACCAGGGCCCGGCGCCAACACGCCAGAACCGAGGCCGCGCTTAGGATACAGTCGTGCTTCAGGGCGTACGTACAGAGAAAAAAATTCCAGGAAATAAGGAACGCCGTCGTCACCATTCAGAAATTTCTGAGGGGCTATCGCGTCAGGCGCGACTTTACGCCTATCCTTAACGAATATAAAGAGAGGAGAAGGCTGGCTGTCGGTAATTACCTAATGTCCGAATTACAGAGAAGAAATGGAGCAGCCGCAATAATTCAGTCCGGCTATAGGCGTTATGTCCAGAGGAGAAAATTCCTCGAAATAAGGAATGCAGTCGTCAACATCCAGAAATTTTGGAGGGGCTATCGCGTCAGGCGCGACTTTACGCCCGTCTTGGACGAGCGTAAAGAATGGAGAAGGCTGGCTGTTAGCAAGTGCTGGGCGATAAGCAATTATCCGCTGTCCGAATCGGAAAGGATAATCGGAGCGGCCATTGCAATACAGTCTCACTACAGAAGTTGTGTCCAGAGGAGAAAATTCCTGGAAATAAAGAAAGCCGTCGTCACAATTCAGAAATTTTGGAGGGGCTATCGTGTAAGGCGCGACTTTACGCCTATCTTGAACGACTATAAAGAAAGGAGAATAGGAGCAGCCACAGTAATTCAGTCCAGCTACAGGCGTTATGTCCAGAGAAGAAAATTCCTGGAAATAAAGAAATCTGTCGTCAACATCCAGAAATTTTGTCGGGGCTATCTCGTCAGGCGCAACATTACGCCTATCCTTAACGAGTATAAAGAAAGGAGAATTGGAGCAGCTACAATAATTCAATCCAACTACAGGGGTTGTGTCCAGAGGAGAAAATTCCTGGAAATAAAGAAATCTGTCGTCAACATCCAGAAATTTTGGAGGGGATATCGTGTAAGGCGTGACTTTACGCCTATCCTTAACGACTATAAAGAAAGGAGAATCGGAGCGGCCACAATAATTCAATCCAGCTACAGGGGTTGTGTCCAGAGGAGAAAATTCCTGGAAATAAAGAAATCTGTCGTCAACATCCAGAAATTTTGGAGGGCTATCGCTACAGTTGCGAGGAAAAATTCCATTATAAAGACTTTAGAAATTTGAGGGATATCGCTATCCTTGAACGAGTATAAAGAAAGGAGAATCGGAGCGGCCACAATAATTCAATCCAGCTACAGGGGTTGTGTCCAGAGGAGAAAATTCCTGGAAATAAAGAAATCTGTCGTCACCATCCAGAAATTCTGGAGGGGCTATCGCGTCAGGCGCGACTTTACGACCATCCTGAACGAGCGTAAAGAGAGGAAAATTGGAGCAGCCGTTAGAATACAGTCTTACTATAGACGCTGTGTCGAGAGAAAGAAATTCCTGGAGATAAGGAACGCCGTCGTCGCCGTCCAGAAATTCTGGAGGGGCTATCGCGTCAGGCGCGACTTTACGCCCGTCCTTGACGAGCTTAAAGAGAGGAGAATGCTGGCTGCTGTTGGTAATTGGCGGGCCGTAAGTAATAACGAAATGTCCGAATCGGAAAGAAGAATCGGAGCGGCCGTTAGAATACAGTCTCACTATAGAAGTTATGTCCAGAGGAGAAAATTCCTGATTATAAAAAATGCCGTCGTCACCATTCAGAAATTCTGGAGGGGCTATCGCGTCAGGCGCGACTTTAAGCCCGTCCTGGACGAGCTTAAAGAGAGGAGAAGGCTGGCTGTTGATGAGTGCCGGGCGGTAAGTAATTACCAAATGTCCGAATCGGAAAGAAGAATCGGAGCGGCGATTAGAATACAGTCCGGCTACAGAAGTTATGTCGAGAGAAAAAAATTCCTCGAAATAAAGAATGCCGTCGTCACCATTCAGAAATTCTGGAGGGGCTATCGCGTCAGGCGTGTCTTTAAGCCCGTCCTGGACGAGCTCAGGGAGAGGAGAATGCTGGCGGTTGGCGAGTGGAGGGCCTTATCCGAGAGGAGAAATAGGGCGGCGACAATAATTCAGTGCGGCTACAGAAGTTACGTCCAGAGAAAACGGTTTCTTGCGATGAAACAGGCCGCGATTGCGATACAGGCGTTCTGGAGAGGTCATCGAGTTCGTCGGGACGTTTCCGCCGAAAGGGAACGGCTGGAAGTGAGTACTTGTTACTTATTTGCTTTTCATGGCGTGCCGAAAAAGGGTATATAAGACAAAATAATTTATCTGTAAAATTCTTTTCCTTTTTCAAGGTGCATATCAGAACGCAGAGATTCGAATTCAAAGACGCCATGCTCAGATTGGAAGGCTGTAGATCAGTTAGAGATGTCCAATTGAATTATTCGATTTTAGGTTTGTATTGTGCGGTTTACAAAAACGCATTCACAATTTTACCGATCGATTGATTTTTTTTTTTTTTTTTATTTATCTCTCGTTTATTTTAATGTACAATCGACATTTATATCGGGTCGACGACTAAGTGATTGGGAGTTGTACATATATTTTTTTAGTACGCCTTTGCACGGATATGCCGTAAAACCGCACTTGACACTGCCTGTTAAAACCGTTAAAAAGCGAAATGTACGGAAACGCACACTTCGTTTCACGTCGTTTTAGCATTTTATACAGCACAGACACAAATTCGACCGGTCGATGTAATTTCGATACCGAACCTTTTCAGAAACGATAACGTATTGAAGAATCTTATCTGTGCAAAGATGTACTGACGATGTCTTTCATATTACTGCTTCGGAAACACAAATTTTTTTCGATATTGTTTACGATATCCGGATAAAATCGATTGTGTAACTCGATATATTCGAAGTGAAAATTATCACATTTGATATAAAAGCAACAGTTTTGCCAAAAAATCTGTCGTATTCGCACTATACGCTGTTCTATATTATATCGATTAAAATGTCGCACGACCTTTATATTGGGCTACCTTGATCGGGGAAAATTTATATTGTCGTTTACCTTGGCGTCGATATCGTTAAATAAAAAGCCTATGTACGACGCCTTTAATTGTCGGTGAAATCCGATATAAAAGCAATTGTCGACTTATATAAAAGTCCGTCGACCCTATATAAAGCTTAACGGAGAAGAAACTTGTACGACGCCGTAATATAATTTCAAAACTGTCACTTCCGACTGCACGACGACTCTCTCTCTCTTGTTCCAGATAAGTTGACCTACGTGTCGGACGTTCTCTGCCGTGAATTGGCCTCGAAGGAATCGTTTGTCGAGAGACTGTTGAGCCTGCTGGCGACTGAGGTGAGGTCCGAACCGTACATACTGGTCTTCAATCTCGGTCTCAACATACTTCTGAATCTCACCTGGTATCGGGGAACGAGGGACGCCGTCTGGCAGGTAAAAATTGCACGCTTCTATACTGAACAATAATCGTGCGGATATCTATCACCGACAAGTACGTCACGACGTCTTCGGCGCGGATAAGCCGTAGACGGTTTCGAATGCCAGGTATAAGATACGTTCGGCTTCTCCTCAATGTCCCAGTGTCGAACTACGACCTCAATAACGGCCTTTATTCGGTCATCGTCGACCTCCACCGGACATCGACAGATAAGCCGTAGACGGTTTTTACGCTTCTCCTCAATGTCCCAGTGTCGAACTGACCTCGCGGCCTTTATTCGGTCATCGTCGACCTCCATCGACAGATAAGCCGTAGAATGGTTTCAATGCCAGGTATAAGATAGATTCGGCTTCTCCTCAATGTCCCAGTGTCGAACTGTCGCGATCCGAATCAATAACGGCCTTTATTCGGTCATCGCCGAAACGACGAAATTCCAACCCCCGACCGAATTTCGCGAACCGGAGGCGTTAACGCTTTGGAAAATTAAAAAGCGAATGCGACCGAAACTCTCGCTTCGGTTCATCCCCGTCTTTTAGCTTTTTATACGCGCAGACAGACAGAATTCGACCGGGTCAAGTAATTTCGATACCGAATATTTCACAGAAAGTACCGAATAATAGCGTATCGAAGAAACTTATCTGCGCCAAGATGATGCGACTTAAAATATGCATGATGCCACTTGTCGGTGAAATCAGCACAAAATTACGTAGTTATTTTGCCACTTTGTGTGTATATATTTCCGCGTGCTCTTATCGTATTATTGTATTAGATATATTTATATATATATCGTTTTTTTCTGTCTGTCGCAGCACATGTTGAACGGGCACGGTATTGTCATTCTGCTGTCGCTGATGTCGAAATTTTTGACGAAATACACCAAGTTTCGGCAAATCTTGCACCGACTTTGGCTTTTGGCCCGCCACAACGCCGACTACGCGCAGGTAAATTATTATTTTTAACCTTCCCCAAAATGAATTATAGTTCGTCAAGCGTTGAGAGAGCGACATTTTCAATAGAGCTACATATATGTCTTTTAATTATTGTCGTATCACTTCCCGTGGACCCTCGACATTAAACATTGACACATTGAAAATATTGATTGATACATTGCGTGCTATCCTTCTAGATATTTTATATTGTCGATATCGCTTCACCTTGATATAAAATTTATATTGTCGATATCGCTTCACATATTTATATTGTCGATCATTGGCTATAATATAAAACTTTATCGATATCCTTCATACCTTCGATATAAAAGCCTTTATATTGTCGATATCACTTCATACCTTTGATATAAAAGCCTTTATATTGTCGATATCACTTCATACCTTTGATATAAAAGCCTTTATATTGTCGATATCGCTTCATACCTTCGATATAAAAGCCTTTATATTGTCGATATCACTTCATACCTTTGATATAAAAGCCTTTATATTGTCGATATCACTTCATACCTTTGATATAAAAGCCTTTATATTGTCGATATCAATACCTTCGCCTTTATATTGTCGATATCGCTTCATACCTTTGATATAAAAGCCTTTATATTGTCGATATCACTTCATACCTTTGATATAAAAGCCTTTATATTGTCGATATCGCTTCATACCTTTGATATAAAAGCCTTTATATTGTCGATATCGCTTCATACCTTCGATATAAAAGCCTTTATATTGTCGATATCACTTCATACCTTTGATATAAAAGCCTTTATATTGTCGATATCACTTCATACCTTTGATATAAAAGCCTTTATATTGTCGATATCACTTCATACCTTTGATATAAAAGCCTTTATATTGTCGATATCACTTCATACCTTCGATATAAAAGCCTTTATATTGTCGATATCGCTTCATACCTTTGATATAAAAGCCTTTATATTGTCGATATCGCTTCATACCTTTGATATAAAAGCCTTTATATTGTCGATATCACTTCATACCTTTGATATAAAAGCCTTTATATTGTCGATATCGCTTCATACCTTCGATATAAAAGCCTTTATATTGTCGATATCGCTTCATACCTTTGATATAAAAGCCTTTATATTGTCGATATCGCTTCATACCTTCGATATAAAAGCCTTTATATTGTCGATATCGCTTCATACCTTCGATATAAAAGCCTTTATATTGTCGATATCGCTTCATACCTTTGATATAAAAGCCTTTATATTGTCGATATCACGTCATATACCTTTGATATAAAAGCCTTTATATTGTCGATATCACGTCATACCTTCTGATATAAAAGCCTTTATATTGTCGATATCACTTCATACCTTCGATATAAAAGCCTTTATATTGGTGATCTCACCCCGTAAACTGTTCACCCGGTACAGTTGTATTTCAACGTTGTATTATATTGTAACGGGCGTTAGTGTTCAGTCCAATCGTTACAGTTTACCTGTTCGAAATTGCAGGGCCTGGCCGACTATCCGGAATTCAGACGTCAGGTGTCGAGGCTGTACACGCGGTTGGGGAGAACAGGGCGTCGGACGGGAGGTACGACCGGCAGATGTACAAATACGGAACTGATGTCGGTCACGCACCCCGAATGGGACTACAATTTGGCCGAAAGTAAACCGGCCTATTTCAAATTGCCGCCGGCCGGTCTCGACGAGCTGTCCGCACAAATCGGTTTGTAGACCGCCTTGGGTCGATTTATATTGTAGAATTGTTGGGAAAAAAAAAAACCTCCTAAGCTCTCAGTTCCGGTCTCTCCGGACGTGATAATCGGATAAACGCGATCAAAATGGAGGAGATATTGAAACGGTTTTAGAACACTCCATAGCTGGCCGGTTGGGTTGGGTTGGTTGTTGTCTGTGTCTGTGTGTGTGTGTGTCAATTCCATCAACCCATACACCATCTTTTATATATATGGTATAACATGTATTTATGGCGCGAAACCGTTAACGGTACGCCCGACGGATATGTCTGGTATAAATGTTTTTTTAAGAATTATCGATTGTATAATAATTTAGAGTGTAATATATTTATATAATGAAATGTTTTTAAAAATAGAGAAATTTGGTGTATTATTAATCGAATATATATATATATATATATATATATATATATATATATATATGATTTTTGAATCGCAATTTATAATAAAATCCCGAGAACCTTAAGCTACAGGAAATAAAAGTTGTTTAGGTAAGTATATATATTACTTTATATAAAGCCTTTATATTATGATATAAATAGCCTTTATATTGTCGATATCACTTTATACCTTTGATATAAAGCCTTTATATTGTCGATATCACTTCATATACCTTCAATATAAAAGCCTTTATATTGTCGATATCACTTCATATTTGATATAAAAGCCTTTATATTGATATCACTTCATACCTTTGATATAAAAGCCTTTATATTGTCGATATCACTTTATACCTTTGATATAAAAGCCTTTATATTGTCGATACCACTTCATACCCTTTGGATATAAAAGCCTTTATATTGTCGATATCACTTCATACCTTTGATATAAAAGCCTTTATATTGTCGATATCGTGTCACACCTTTGATATAAAAGCCTTTATATTGTCGATATCACTTCATACCTTCATACCTTTGATATAAAAGCCTTTATATTGTCGATATCACTTCATACCTTTGATATAAAAGCCTTTATATTGTCGATATCACTTCATACCTTTGATATAAAAGCCTTTATATTGTCGATATCACTATACCTTTGACTTTATATAGTCCTTTATATATATAAAAGCCTTTATATTGTCGATATCACTTCATACCTTTGATATAAAAGCCTTTATATTGTCGATATCATATTGTCTTTCATATTTGATATAAAGCCTTTATATCACTTTATATCGATCTTTATAAATCGGCCATAAATGGAGTATTTGGGCGCAAAATTGGCTCAAAATGGGGTTTTTTAGGGCAAAATCGCCTGAAATGCGTTTTCAGGCCAAAATCAGCTTTTAGAGCGCCAAATCGGCCAAAAATGAGTTTTAAGGCGTAAAACAAAATTACAGTTTTCAGGAGCGAAATCGGCTCTGAAATGCGGTTTTAGGGCGCAAAATCTCGAAAATACTGTTTTAGGCCCAAAATCGGGTATTAGAGGCGCAAATCGGCCAAAATACCGTATTTGGACGCGAAATCTCAAAATGGGAGTTTTCAGAGCGCAAATCCCTGAAATGCTGTTTTTAGGCCCAAAAATCGGGCTATTAGAGGCGCCAAATGGCCAAAAATGCCATATTTGGGCGCAAAATTGCTCAAAATGCGGTTTTTAAATCGGCCTAAAATGAGTTTTAGGCGCAAATCGCCACAAAATTTTTCAGGAGCAAAACGGCTCTGAAATGCGGTTTTAGGCCCAAAAAAATTGTCAAAATGGTGTTTTAGGGCGCAAAATCGAAAAACTGTTTTAGGCCACATAGAATTGCTCAGTTTCAGGAGCGCAAAATCCCTGAAATGCGGATTTTAGGCCCAAAAATCGGGTTATTGAGGGCGCAAAATACGGCCAAAAATGCAGTATTTGGGCGCAAAATTGGCCAAAATGGGATTTTAGGGCGCAAAATCGGCTCTGAAATGCTGGTTTTAGGCCCAAAAATCAGGGGTTATGAGGGCGCAAAATCGCCCCTAAAATTATGTATTTGGGAAATGGCAACTAACGTAATTTCAAGTAAGTTTAAGTACGTCAGACAACGTAACGAGCACGGAACGTCCTTCGTCGAAAGACGAGGAGCGCTCCGGGGACGTCCTTTGGAGGTCGACGATGACCGAATAAAGGCCATTATTGGACAATGGACATTGGAGAGAAGCCGAATGTATCTTATCTACGGCTTATCTATGCACAAAGATGTACTGACGCACTTAAAAATATGTACAATGCCAGTTGTTGTGAAATCCGCAATTACTTAGTTGCCGACCCAATAGATCATCTGTAGTTTCGTCTGTCCAACTGACATATGGTCAATAAAATATGGTATACGATTTTTAATTTGAATTATTATCTATTTCTCCGGTCGTAATTGACGATTATCCGTTCGGAAATAGAATGGAGACGCAGAACCGAAGTTTGGGTTCCAGAGGAGGCGCCGACGGACAAAGTACGTCGTACATTGATGTACTTGATACAACAGTTTGTTGTATTCTTGTTGTTATTTATCCCAAAATGTGATTTTTAGGCGCTAAAATGAAGTTTTAAGGCCCTAAATCGGCCCCGAAAATGCTGTTTTAATGGCCAAAATGAGGTGTTCAGGCGCAAATCGGCCGAAAATGTCGCATATGGGCGCAAAATCGGCTCAAAATGAGGGTTTTAGGCGCAAAATCGGCTCTAAAATGCGGTTTAGGCCCAAAATGGGTTTTCAAACGCAAATCGGTCAAAAACCGCATTTGGCTCAAAATTCGCTTTTAGGTCCAAAATGGGGTTTTAGGCCCAAAATGAGCTTTTAGGCGCAAATTGGCTAAAAATATGTTTTTAGGCGCAAACTCGCTCTAAAATGCGGTTTTAGGCCCGAAAACGCCGTTTTGGTCTCGAAATCGGCCCTAAAACGGGATTTCGAGCGCAAAATCGGCTCAAACACGCCGTTTTTAGGCCCAAAAATGAGGTTTTAGGCGCAAAATTGAAAAATGGTTTTTAGGCCAAAATCGGCCCCAAAAATGAGGTTTTTAGGCAAAATCAAAATGAGCAAAAATCGGTTTTAGACCCAAAATGAGGTTTTTAGTCACAAAATGGGCCCGAAAATTCGGTTTTAGGCGAAAAATGAGGTTTTAGGCCTAAATCGGCCCAAAATGCTGTTTTAATGCCCAAAATGAGGTGTTTAGAGCGCAAAACCGGCCCATAAATGCCGTTTTGGTCTCAAAATCGGCCCTAAAACGGGGATTTCAGAGCGCAAAATCGGCTCAAACACGCTGTTTTTAGGCCCAAAATGAGGTTTTAGGCGCAAAATTGGCCCAAAAATGCGGTTTTAGGCCCTAAATCGGCCCAAAATGCGGTTCCAAAATGCGGTTTTAGACCCAAAATGAGGTTTTAGTCACAAACGGGCAAAATTCGGTTTTAGGCGAAAAACAGAGTTTTACAACCCTAAATCGGCCCAAAAATGCTGTTTTAAGGCCCAAAATGAGGTTTTTAGCGACAAAATCGGCGAAAATGCGGTTTTAGACCCAAAAATGAGGTTTTTAATCACAAATGGCCCGAAAATTCGGTTTTAGGCGAAAATGACGTTTTCTGGCCCTGAATCGGCCCGAAAATACGGTTTTCAGTCCCAAAATGAGGTTTTTTTTTATAGGCGATCCCATATTCGTCCCAAGTGTACCAAAGTGAGTTATATACAACTGAAAATCTGGCTGGTTGAAAATCGAAAATTTTCCCAGATCGGTCCACAAATTCTTTAATAGGGCCTCAACGCCGTACACAATTCGGTGTAATTTCGATGAAAGAATATTTCACAGAAAGGGCCAGAAATAAATGCAAAAAAATGTACAACGCCACTTCGTTCGCCGTCGGTGAAATCCGCAATAACTTAGTTGCCGAGCCGGATATTAATTAAAATTGTACTGCACTTGACACTTGAGTTGTTATTCGTACTGTTTTTGGGTTTAGGAATTTATTTTCGTCAAATTTGCTTCGTTTCTAGGGCAGTCCGAGTCTCTGTCGAACGCTATTGTCGATCCGTTCGTTGTGGACGAAAACGGACGTATACTATACGTGAAAACCACGTACGGTGAACTGGTAAATATATATATTTTAATATATTCAAAGATAAATTAATATATCGAAGCGTATTTTAGACTGTCGGTCACCGGTGACGCGGTACGCGCGCGGCACTCAACGTGTTAAACTATTGTCACTATTATTATTGTTTAGTAATAATTCTCATTAGAATATATCCTTATTAGAATATATATTAAAATGGGCTTTTAAGCCCGAACGGGCCGAAAAATGAAGTTTCTGGGCGGAAATTTGCCCAAAAATGTTTTTTTTTTTAGGCCCAGAAACGGAGTTTTTAGGCGCAAAATTGGCTCGAAAATGCCGTTTTCAGGCCAAAAAATGGGTTTTTAAGCCCAAATGGGCCAGAAAATGAGGTTTTTAGACGGAAATTGGCCCAAAAATTGTTTTTTTTTTTAGGCCCAGAAACGGAGTTTTTAGGCGCAAAATTGGCTCGAAAATAGGGTTTTCAAGCGCAAATTCGGCTATAAAATACCGTTTTTAGGCGCTGAAAATGTGGTTTTTAGGCCTAATATCGGCCCAAATATGTGGTTTTATGGCGCAAAATCGGCCAGAAAATAGTTTTTAAGGGGCAAAATTGGCCCAAAAACGGGGTTTTTAAGCGGAAATTTGCCCAAAAACGGGGTTTTTAGGCGGAAATTTGCCCAAAAAACGGGGTTTTTAAGCGGAAATTGGCCCAAAAATGGGGTTTTTAGGCGGAAATTGGCCCAAACTAAACGGGGTTTTAGGCGGAAAAACGGGTTTTAAGGCCCAAAAACGGGTTTTTAGGCGGAAATTGGCCAAAAACGGGGTTTTAAGCGGAAATTTGGCCCAAAAACGGGGTTTTTTTTCGCAAAAATGGGGTTTTAGGCGGAAATTGGCCAAAAACGGGGTTTTGGCGGAAATTTGCCCAAAAATGGGGTTTTAAGCGAAATTTGCCCAAAACGGGGTTTTTAGGCGAAATTTGCCCAAAACGGGTTTTGCGGAAATTGGCCCAAAAATGGGGTTTTTAGGCGGAAATTTGCCCAAAAATGGGGTTTTAGGCGGAAATTTGCCCAAAAATGGGGTTTTAGGCGGAAATTTGCCCAAAACGGGGTTTTAGGCGGAAATTTGCCCAAAAATGGTGTTTTTAGGCGGAAATTGGCCCAAAACGGGTTTTTAGGCGGAAATTTGCCCAAAACGGGTTTTTAGGCGAAATTTGCCCAAAAATGGGGTTTTAAGCGGAAATTGGCCCAAAAACGGGTTTTTAGGCGGAAATTAGCCCAAAAATGGGGTTTTGGTCCCAAAAATGCTGTTTAAGCGAAAATTGACCGAAAAATGCTGTTTTTAAAAATGCTGTTTTTTACCGAAAAATGCTGTTTTACCGAAATGTTTTAGGCGGAAATTTGCCCAAAAAAGGGTTTTAAGCTGGAAATTTTTAAGGGGTTTTAGGCCGAAATTGCCCAAGAATGTTGGCCCAAAATGGGGTTTTAAAGACCCAAAATGGGTTTTTGAAATTTGAAAAATTTGTTTTATTGGCCCAAAATGGTTTTTGACCCAAAATTTTGCTGCCGAAAAATAAATTTGCCCAAAATGGGGTTTTAGGCGAAATTTGCCGAAGAATGGAGTTTTGCGGAAATTGGCCCAAAAATGGTGTTTTTTGGCCTGAAAATGGGGTTTTTATTGAAAAAATGCCCAGGGTTTGTTTTAAAAAAAAACGGGCTAGGCGGGTTTTTAAGCGGACCGTCAAAACGGTTTTAAGCGGAAATTGGCCCAAAAACAGGGTTTTAGGAAATTTGCCCAAAAATGGTTTTGACGGAATTTTAGCGGAAATTGCCCAAAAATGGGGTTTTATAAACGAAATTCCTAAAAATGGGGTTTTTAGGCGGAAATTGGCCCAAAACGGGTCTTTAAGCCCAAAAACGGTTTTTAAGCGCGAAATTTGACCCAAAAACGGGTTTTTAGCGGAAATTGGCCCAAAATGGGGTTTTTAAGCGGAAATTTGCCAAAAATGGGGTTTTAGGCGGAAATTTGCCGATAAATGGGGTTTTTAAGCGAAAAATTGGCCCTAGGGTTTTCCGCAAATTGGCTACAAAATGCCGTTTTTAGCCAAAAAGCGGGCTTTTAGGCGCGAAATATTGACCCCTAAAATGCAGTTTACGCGCAAATTGGCAAAATTTATGAGCGATTTCGTGCCTTAAAACAGCATTTTGGGGCCGATTTTTGCGCCATGAACCACATTTTGGGCCAAAAAACAGCATTTGTGGGACGATTTTGTGGTGAAAACCACACTTTTTTTTCTCCCGAATCGCATTCTTTGGGGTCGATTTCGGCCCTCGAGACAGCATTTTAGCCGATTTCGAAAATTCTCTTCAGAACTTTCATTAGTCACAGTCAGAAAGTGCGTGTCCGACTATTGGCCCTAATTGTATTTATAGTTGATGGACAATTATCGTGCCTGTAGGTGGGCGTTGACGACGTGGAAGTGATTCTGGCGAAGGGCTACGACTCGAGATACGCTGTTGTTGTGGGCGAAGTCCGCTACTGGGCCAGAGGCGAACAGGCGGTCAAGCGTCAACGCTACGCCCAAATTGACGTCGTCCTGCCGGTCCAACGTTTCAGGCCGTTCCACTTCCTCAGGCGAATCGGCTTCTCGGAGGCGGAGGCCGAACGCCTGCTCCACAGCGAAGCCTTCCAAATTATGCTCACCGAGGCCGTCGTCGAAGTATATCATTTATATATATATATATATATATATATATATATATATATATATATATATATATATATATTTTGTCCTTAATTGACAGTGAAGAATACCTGGTATAGCGTCGAATAGATCCTGCTCCCGGTTACGCCTCAGATCGTACTCTTCAACCTCCAGTACCCGGTTATAATACCTGGATTTCACCCGTATTCCGTTCCCCTCTTTCCTCCCCTCATATCCCGATCCTTAGACTCTAATCCCGGCTATCCGGAGGCCGCATTTTTGATGAATGATTTCTCCCACAGGATACTCCCCGGATGAACGTCCGAAAAGGACCGATTTAGACCGGAAATTCGACTATAGCGTTGGACCGGAGGGACTTGGGGCACTTTAGAGGGGGAAGCTACTTGCAAAACTCTGCTCGCATCCGATCGAAAGACCCTCATCGATACCGCCCCCAATTCCCACCCCTTCACAAGGGGAAGCTTCACGGTTTTTGGCGCAAATCCGAAGTGGTGTTTGCATCGGCCCGAAAATACCGTCTTTAGGCTCAAAATCGGCTCTGAAATGTCGTTTTAGGCCCAAATATGGAGCTTTAAGGCCAGATGGGCAAAAATGGGGATTTTAGGCGCAAAATCGGCCCAAAATAACGTTTTTAGGCTCAAAATCGGCTCTGAAATGCTGTTTTTAGCCCCAAAATGGGGCTTTAAGGCCAAATGGGCCAAAGAATGGGGTTTTTAGGCGGAAATTTTCCAAAATGGTATTTTAGGCGGATATTGGCCCTAAAATGTGAGTTTTAGGCGGAAATGGCCAAATGGAGTTTTTAGTCGCAAAATTGGCTCGAAAATGGGGTTTTCAAGCGCAAATTCGACTATAAAATGCCGTTTTAGGCCAAAAATGGTGTTTTTAGGCGCAAAATTGGCCCAAAAATACTGTTTTTGCCCAAAAATGGAGTTTTAGGCGCAAAATTGGCTCGAAAATGGGGTTTTCAAGCTCAAAATCGGCCCAAAAATACCGGTTTTAGGCGCAAAATCGGCTCTAAAATGCCATTTTCAGGCCAAAAAAAATGGGGCTTTTAAGCCCAAATGGGCCAAAATTGGGGTTTTAGGCGGAAATTGGACCAAAAATGGGGTTGTTAGGCCTAAAATGGGGTTTTATGACCAAAAATGGGGTTGTTAGGCCCAAAATGGGCTCGAAAATGGGGTTTTCAGCCCAAATTCGGCTATAAAATGCCGTTTTTAGGCCAGAAAAAGGTGTTTTTAGACACAAAATCGGCCCAAAAATACTGTTTTTGGGCTCAAAAATGAGGATTTTAGGCGCAAAACGGGCTCGAAAATGTGGTTTTCAAGCTCATATTCGGCTATACAATGCCGTTTTTAGGCCAAAAAATTGGGTTTTTAGGCGGAAATTGGCCCAATAATGGGGGTTTTAGGGCGTAAATTGACTCCAAAAATGCAGTTTTAGGCGCAAAATCGGCTCTAAAACGCGGAATTTAGGCGCAAAATCGTGCCAAGGATAAGGTTTTCAGGCCGAAAATCGGTCCAAAAAAAGGGGGTTTGTAGGCGCAAAATCGGCCCAAAAATGGGGTTTTCGGGCCCCCGAAAATGTAGTCCTATAAAAGTGTCGGTGTTTTCCTAGGCCCGTATCTGGTCTATAGGTCTGAGTACGGGCCAGGCGACTCTGATAGTGCTGATGGTGAAGAGGATGTCGGCGCTGAGGAATCCCCAGAGGACTGAGCACTTCCTGCTCCTGGTCGAGGCGGTACTCAACAGGAGGCTCAACAGAGCCTCACAACTCGAAGGTAAAGTATTTATCCATATATATATATATATATAATAAACCCCCGCATCATTAGGGGTACCCGAAAGAAATCCGAAATTTCGACATTGACTTGACAAACTACCGGCAATTTTCGATTGCCCTCCTTGAAGACGAGTCATGCCTTTATTCCAACATGGGCTTTCAGGCGCAAAATCGACCAGAAATGTGTTTTAGGCCCAAAAATGTGGTTTTAAGGCGCAAATCGGACCAGAAATGACCTTATGGGCCCGAAAATGCGGTTTTAAGGCACAAAAATGGTATTAGAGCGCAAAATCGGCTAAAATGGTTTCTTGGCCCAAAATGCGGTTTTAAGGCACAAAAATGGTATTAGAGCGCAAAATCGGCTAAAATGGTTTCTTGGCCCAAAATGCGGCTTTTGGCCCAAAATTGAGGTTTTCAGGAGCGAAATCGGCCCAGAAATGCGGTTTTAGGCCGAAAAATGTGGTATTAGGGCAAAATCGGCCAAAATGAGGTTTTCAGGCCCAAAATATGCCTGAAATTGATTTAGGGCTCAAAATGAGGTTTTAGAAGCAAAATCTGACCAGAAAATGCGGTTTTGGGGCCAAAAATGTGGTAATAGGACGCAAAATCGGCCAAAAATGAGGTTTCAGGCAGCAAAATCGGGATTAGAAAATGACTTTATAGCCCAAAAATGCGGTTTTTAGGGACAAAATGTGTATTAGGAACAAATCGGCCTAAAATGAGGTTTTCAGGCCAAAATATGCCCAAAATGCGGTTTTAGGCCCAAAAGTGAGGTTTTAGGAGCAAAATCGGCCTAAAATGGGCGGTTTTTAGGCACAAAATGTGGTATTAGGCGCAAAACCCCAAAATAGAGAATTTAGGCGAAAAATAGGTCCAAATAGGAATTTAGGAGCGAAATCGGTCCAAATATGGGTTTTAGGCAGAAAATCGGCCCAAAAATGCTGTTTTAATGCCCAAAATGCGACTTTTAGGTAAAAATTAACTTCACTTAAAATTCAAAATATGGTTTTAGGCTGAAAATGTGAATAGGTCATAAATATTTAAAGCCAAAATTGGATTTTAGAAAAAATGACATTTTAAGTCTGGGAAATGTCATAATATGAAAAAATGCGGTTTTTAGGCTTGAAAAAATGAGGTTTTAGCAAAAAGTCGGCCCATAAATTAGTTTTTTTAGGCCCAAATCATCCAATGCGATTTTAGGCCCAAAATGAGGTTTTAGGCCAAAAGTAAAGTAAAATATTATTTTTTAACCAAAATGAGGTTTTAGGAGCAAATCGTCCAAAATTGATTTGACCCTCCTTGCAAAAGGAAAACACACTTGTAGGTAATATAAATAGATATTGAAAATTCCGAAAACCAAATTGATTTGACCTCCTTTTGTAGCTCACATAAATACACTTGTGGAGTAATATGGGGCCGATGTGAAAATTTTAAAACCCAAATTTTCGACCGACCCTCCTTTAGGGGCAAGTGTAGCTCACATAAATACAATTGTGGGTTTTAGCAAAAATAGGTTCTTAGGCCAAAATCAGTGCAAAATGTGGTTTCTCGGCCCCAAAATTTTCGAAAACCTAAATTTTCGATTTCCGACCCTCCTTTAGGGCAAGTGTAGCTCACATAAATACACTTGTGGGTGCAATATGGGGCCGATATGTAAAATTTTCGAAAACCTAAATTTTCGATTTCCGACCCTCCTTTTAGGGGCAAGTGTAGCTCACATAAATACACTTGGGGTAATATGGGGCCGATATCTGAAAATTTTCGAAAAACCTTATTTTTCGATTTCAGACCCTCCTTTTAGGGGCAAGTGTAGCTCACATAAATACACTTGTGGGTGCAATATGGGGCCGATATTTGAAAATTTTCGAAAAACCTTATTTTTCGATTTCAGACCTCTCCTTTTAGGGGCAAGTGTAGCTCACATAAATACACTTGTGGGTGCAATATGGGGCCGATATCTGAAAATTTTTGAAAAACCTTATTTTTCGATTTCCGACCCTCCTTTAAGGGCATTAGCTCACATAAATACACTTGTGGGTGCAAATGGGGCCGATATGTGAAAATTTTCGAAAACTAAATTTTCGATTTCAGACCCTCCTTTAGGGCAAGTGTAGCCCTAAATACCCTTTGGGTGCAATATGGGGCAAGTGAAAATTTTCGAAAACCTAAATTTTCGATTTCCGACCCCTCCTTTTAGGGGCATTAATAAATACACTTGTGGGTGCAATATGGGGCCGATATGTGAAAATTTTCGAAAACCTAAATTTTCGATTTCCGACCCTCCTTTTAGGGGCAAGTGTAGCTCACATAAATACACTTGTGGGTGCAATATGGGGCCGATATGTGAAAATTTTCGAAAACCTAAATTTTCGATTTCCGACCCTCCTTTTAGGGGCAAGTGTAGCTCACATAAATACACTTGTGGGTGCAATATAATGGGGCCGATATGCAGTAATTTTCGAAAACCTAAATTTTCGATTTGACCCCTCCTTTAGCAATTTTATACTTTAGGAAAATAATAACGATATGGAAAATTTTCAAAACTAAATTTTCGATTTCCACCCTCCTTTAGGGGCAAGTGTAGCTCATATAAATACCGTGGTAATATACCGATATGTGAAGGGGCAAAATATGAAATATGGAAAATTTTCGAAAAACCTAAATTTTGATTTGACCCTCCTTTTAGGGGCAAGTGTAGCTCACACAATACTAAGGGTACCTGGGCCGGGCTGATATGTGAAAATTTTGAAAACCTAAATTTTGATTTGACCCCTCCTTTAGGGGGCAAGCTCATAACTTGTGGCATTATGGGGGCCGATATGTGAAAATTTTTAAAAACCTAAATTTTCGATTTCCGACCCTTCCTTTAGGGCAAGTGTAGCTCACATAAATACATTGGGGTACATATGATATGTGAAAATTTTCGAAAACCTAAATTTTCGATTTCCGACCCTCCTTTTAGGGGCAAGTGTAGCTCACATTAATACACTTGTGGGTGCAATATGGGGCCGAATGTGAAAATTTTCGAAAACCTAAATTTTCGATTTCCGACCCTCCTTTTAGGGGCAAGTGTAGCTCACATAAATACACTTGTGGGTGCAATATGGGGCCGATATATGTGAAAATTTTCGAAAACCTTATTTTCGATTTTCAGACCTCCTTTTAGGGGCAAGTGTAGCTCACATAAATACACTTGTGGGTGCAATATGGGGCC
Organism: Lethocerus indicus; assembly: GCA_019843655.1. Classification (NCBI taxonomy): domain Eukaryota; kingdom Metazoa; phylum Arthropoda; class Insecta; order Hemiptera; family Belostomatidae; genus Lethocerus; species Lethocerus indicus. Next base: position 33,439 of record JACDQD010000152.1, read on the forward strand.
GATATGTGAAAATTTTCGAAAACCTAAATTTTCGATTTCAGACCTCCTTTTAGGGGCAAGTGTAGCTCACATAAATACACTTGTGGGTGCAATATGGGGCCGATATGTGAAAATTTTCGAAAAACCTAAATTTTCGATTTCCAGGCCCTCCTTTTAGGGGCAAGTGTAGCTCACATAAATACACTTGTGGGTGCAATATGGGGCCGATATGTGAAAATTTTCGAAAAACCTAAATTTTCGATTTCCAGGCCCTCCTTTTAGGGGCAAGTGTAGCTCACATTAATACACTTGTGGGTGCAATATGGGGCCGATATCTGAAAATTTTCGAAAAACCTAAATTTTCGATTTCCGACCCCTCCTTTTAGGGGCAAGTGTAGCTCACATTAATACACTTGTGGGTGCAATATGGGGCCGATATGTGAAAATTTTCGAAAAACCTAAATTTTCGATTTCCGACCCCTCCTTTAGGGGTGTAGCTCACATAAATACACTGTGGTGCAATATGGGGCCGATATGTGAAAATTTTCGAAAACCTAAATTTTCGATTTCAGACCCTCCTTTAGGGGCAAGTGTAGCTCACATAAATACACTTGTGGTGCAATATGGGGCCGATATCTGAAAATTTTCGAAAAACCTAAATTTTCGATTTCCGAAGCCCTCCTTTTAGGGCAAGTGTAGCTCACATAAATACACTTGTGGGTGCAATATGGGGCCGATATCTGAAAATTTTCGAAAACCTAAATTTTCGATTTCAGACCCTCCTTTAGGGAAGTGTAGCTCACATAAATACACTTGTGGGTGCAATATGGGGCCGATATGAAAATTTTCGAAAAACCTAAATTTTCGATTTCAGACCCTCCTTTAGGGCAAGTGTAGCTCACATTAATACACTTGTGGGTGCAATATGGGGCCGATATCTGAAAATTTTCGAAAAACCTAAATTTTCGATTTCAGACCTCCTTTAGGGGCAAGTGTAGCTCACATAAATACACTTGTGGGTGCAATATAAGGGGCCGATATGTGAAAATTTTCGAAAAACCTAAATTTTCGATTTCAGACCCCTCCTTTTAGGGGCAAGTGTAGCTCACATAAATACACTTGTGGGTGCAATATGGGGCCGATATGTGAAAATTTTCGAAAAACCTAAATTTTCGATTTCCGACCCCTCCTTTTAGGGGCAAGTGTAGCTCACATATTAATACACTTGTGGGTGCAATATGGGGCCGATATGTGAAAATTTTCGAAAAACCTAAATTTTCGATTTCCATAAATACACTTGACCCTCCTTTTGCAAGTGTAGCTCACATAAATACACTTGTGGGTGCAATATGGGGCCGATATGTGAAAATTTTCGAAAAACCTAAATTTTCGATTTCCGACCCCTCCTTTTAGGGGCAAGTGTAGCTCACATAAATACACTTGTGGGTGCAATATGGGGCCGATATGTGAAAATTTTCGAAAAACCTAAATTTTCGATTTCCGACCCCTCCTTTTAGGGGCAAGTGTAGCTCACATAAATACACTTGTGGGTGCAATATGGGGCCGATATCTGAAAATTTTCGAAAAACCTAAATTTTCGATTTCAGACCCCTCCTTTTAGGGGCAAGTGTAGCTCACATAAATACACTTGTGGGTGCAATATGGGGCCGATATCTGAAAATTTTCGAAAAACCTAAATTTTCGATTTCCGACCCCTCCTTTTAGGGGCAAGTGTAGCTCACATAAATACACTTGTGGGTGCAATATGGGGCCGATATGTGAAAATTTTCGAAAAACCTAAATTTTCGATTTCCGACCCCTCCTTTTAGGGGCAAGTGTAGCTCACATAAATACACTTGTGGGTGCAATATGGGGCCGATATGTGAAAATTTTCGAAAAACCTAAATTTTCGATTTCCAGGCCCTCCTTTTAGGGGCAAGTGTAGCTCACATAAATACACTTGTGGGTGCAATATGGGGCCGATATGTGAAAATTTTCGAAAAACCTAAATTTTCGATTTCCGACCCCTCCTTTTAGGGGCAAGTGTAGCTCACATAAATACACTTGTGGGTGCAATATGGGGCCGATATGTGAAAATTTTCGAAAAACCTAAATTTTCGATTTCAGACCCTCCTTTTAGGGGCAAGTGTAGCTCACATAAATACACTTGTGGGTGCAATATGGGGCCGATATGTGAAAATTTTCGAAAAACCTAAATTTTCGATTTCAGACCCCTCCTTTTAGGGGCAAGTGTAGCTCACATAAATACACTTGTGGGTGCAATATGGGGCCGATATGTGAAAATTTTCGAAAAACCTAAATTTTCGATTTCAGACCCCTCCTTTTAGGGGCAAGTGTAGCTCACATAAATACACTTGTGGGTGCAATATGGGGCCGATATGTGAAAATTTTCGAAAAACCTAAATTTTCGATTTCAGACCCCTCCTTTTAGGGGCAAGTGTAGCTCACATAAATACACTTGTGGGTGCAATATGGGGCCGATATGTGAAAATTTTCGAAAACCTAAATTTTCGATTTCCGACCCCTCCTTTTAGGGGCAAGTGTAGCTCACATAAATACACTTGTGGGTGCAATATGGGGCCGATATGTGAAAATTTTCGAAAAACCTAAATTTTCGATTTCAGACCCCTCCTTTTAGGGGCAAGTGTAGCTCACATAAATACACTTGTGGGTGCAATATGGGGCCGATATCTGAAAATTTTCGAAAAACCTAAATTTTCGATTTCCAGGCCCTCCTTTTAGGGGCAAGTGTAGCTCACATAAATACACTTGTGGGTGCAATATGGGGCCGATATCTGAAAATTTTCGAAAAACCTAAATTTTCGATTTCAGACCCCTCCTTTTAGGGGCAAGTGTAGCTCACATAAATACACTTGTGGGTGCAATATGGGGCCGATATGAAAATGAAAATTTTCGAAAAAGTGTAGCCTAAATTTTCGATTTCGAAAACCTAATTTTCGATTTCCCCTCCTTTTAGGGGCAAGTGTAGCTCACATAAATACACTTGTGGGTGCAATATGGGGCCGATATCTGAAAATTTTCGAAAAACCTAAATTTTCGATTTCAGGCCCTCCTTTTAGGGGCAAGTGTAGCTCACATAAATACACTTGTGGGTGCAATATGGGGCCGATATGTGAAAATTTTCGAAAAACCTAAATTTTCGATTTCCAGGCCCTCCTTTTAGGGGCAAGTGTAGCTCACATAAATACACTTGTGGGTGCAATATGGGGCCGATATGTGAAAATTTTCGAAAAACCTAAATTTTCGATTTCAGACCCCTCCTTTTAGGGGCAAGTGTAGCTCACATAAATACACTTGTGGGTGCAATATGGGGCCGATATGTGAAAATTTTCGAAAAACCTAAATTTTCGATTTCAGACCCCTCCTTTTAGGGGCAAGTGTAGCTCACATAAATACACTTGTGGGTGCAATATGGGGCCGATATCTGAAAATTTTCGAAAAACCTAAATTTTCGATTTCAGACCCTCCTTTTAGGGGCAAGTGTAGCTCACATAAATACACTTGTGGGTGCAATATGGGGCCGATATGTGAAAATTTTCGAAAACCTAAATTTTCGATTTCAGGCCCTCCTTTTAGGGGCAAATAGCTCACATAAATACACTTGTGGGTGCAATATGGGGCCGATATCTGAAAATTTTCGAAAAACCTAAATTTTCGATTTCAGACCCCTCCTTTTAGGGGCAAGTGTAGCTCACATAAATACACTTGTGGGTGCAATATGGGGCCGATATCTGAAAATTTTCGAAAACCTACCTCCTTTTAGGGGCAAGTTAGCTCACATAAATACACTTGTGGGTGCAATATGGGGCCGATATGTGAAAATTTTCGAAAAACCTAAATTTTCGATTTCCCCCTCCTTTTAGGGGCAAGTGTAGCTCACATAAATACACTTGTGGGTAATATGGGGCCGATATGTGAAAATTTTCGAAAACCTAAATTTTCGATTTCCGACCCCTCCTTTTAGGGGCAAGTTAGCTCACATTTTGGGCAGATTTTGCGCCTAAAACGCTATTTATGAGCCCATTTTGCGCCCAAATGCGGTATTTTTGGGCTGATTTTGGGCCAAAACAACATTTTGTGCCTAAAACCACATTTTTGGGCCTAAAACCACATTTTTGGGCCTAAAACCATTTTTGACCTATTTTGGTTTTGGGCCTAAAACCACATTTTGGCCGATTTTGGGCCTAAAACCACATTTTTGTGCCTAAAAACCACATTTTTGGTGGGCCTAAAAACCACATTTTTGGGCTAATTTTGGGCCTAAAACCACATTTTTGGGCTAATTTTGGGCCTAAAAACCACATTTTGGGCCAAAAAACCGTATTTTTTGGCCGGTTTTGGACTTTAAAACCTCATTTTTCGGTCGGTTTTGGGCCTAAAAACCCTATTTTGGGCTCAAAAATCGCATTTTTGGGCCGATTTTGGGCCTATTAAACAGATTTTTGGGCTGATTTTGTGGCTATAAACCGCATTTCTGGGCTGATTGTGCACCTAAAACCTCATTTTTGGACCTAAAACCGCATTTTAGAGCCGATTTTGCGCCAAAATTATTTATGACCAATTTTGCGTCTAAATGCGGCATTTTGAAAACCACATTTTGGGCCTAAAACCGTATTTTTGCCCGGCCTAAAACCGTATTTTTGCCCGGTTTTGGGCCTAAAACCGTATTTTTGTGCCTAAAACCACATTTTTGGCCTAAAACCGTATTTTTGCCCGGTTTGAGCCTAAAACCACATTTTGATTTTGGGCCTTAAAACCACATTTTGGGCCCAAAACCGCATTTCTGGGCCGATTTTGCGCCTAAAAACGCTATTTATGAGCCAATTTTGCGCCCAAATGCGGCATTTTTGGCCGATCTGCGCCTGAAAACCCCATTTTTGGCCCTAAAAAGCGCATTTTTGAGCTAATTTTGCACCTAAATGCGGCATTTTTGGCCGATTTACGCCAAATAACCCTATTTTTGGGCCTAAAGCCGCATTTCAGAGCCGATTGAGGATTTTAAAGCATTCACGAAAGCCAATTTTTACCCCAATATAGCCCTCATCATAAGTTGTCCGAAACCTTCACCCCCCAAGTAATAGAGTTTTAAAATGGCCTAAAACCTCAATTTTTATCCGAAAAACCGCAAAATAGCGATCTAAATTTGTCCGAAACGAATCTTTTACCCCACACAAATAGCGTGTAAAAGGCCTAAAACCCTCCCAACGGCTGTATCCTATAAAATTTGACAGCGCAGCATTAATAAATAATAAATTTTCTTTAATAAGATATTTATTTATTTATCCTGTTCAGCTTTTCTGACCGTCACCGAGAAAATAAGCGACGGCTCAATCACTTGGGAAAACGTCAGCGGCAACAGAATTGTAAGTATATTAATATATATGCATATAATTATTTATATGTAAATATAAATATAGGCCTAAAAAACGGTTATTTTGGCTGATTATGCACCTAAAAAATGCATTTAGAGCCGATTTTGCGTCTAAAAACCCCTTTTTGGAGCCGTTTTTGTGCCTAAAACGGCATTTTCGGAGCCGTTAAAATGCAGTTTTTAGGCCCAGAAATGTGGTTTTAGGGCGCAAAATCAGGCAAAAAATGTGGTATTTAGGCCCAGAAATGTGGTTTTAGGGCGCAAAATCGGCCAAAAATGAGGTTTTCAGGCACAAAATTGGCCAGAAAATGCGGTTTATTTGCGCAAAAAAAGAGGTTTTTAGGCACAACATCGGCCCGAAAATGTGGTTTTTAGGCACAAAAATGAGGTTTTCAAGCCCAAAATCGGCCCAAAAATGCGATTTTTAGGCACGAAATTGGGGTTTTATGGCGCAAAATCGGCCAAAAATGAGGTATTCAGGCGCAAAAATGAGGTTTTTGAGCACAAAATCGGCCCAAAAATGCAGTATTTTAGGTCCAAAAATGTTGTTTTAGGGCGCAAAATCGGGCAAAAATGTGGTTTCTTTTGCCCAGGAATGTGGTTTTAGGGCGCAAAATCGGCCAAAAATGAGGTATTCAGGCCCAAAGTCGGGGTTTTTAGGCGCAAAATTGAGGTTTTTAGGCCCTAAATCGGCCCTAAAAAATCCCCATTTAAATGTGTAGTGCTGGTGAAGTTTCTAGAAACTATGCGCTATTCCTTTCTAGAATCTCTAGAAATTATAATTAATAAATTTTCATCCCTTAGAATAGTGTAGAGAGAAATACCTATTTGTCTACTAATATTGGACGATATTTAGTCGCCCGTTTATTTAAAAATCGCCATTTTAATACCTCGGAATAGCGCGAAATATAAATATATTATTACTATTTCTCTCTTTTAAATATATAATTTTTGTTAAAAGGCGACAGCCCTCGATTCGACCGCCCACAATTTCATGCACCAACAGGAAGTGATCAGAATTTACACGGCCGTCATGAGGATTGTCAACACTCTGGTAGTAACAATTGTTACTTACGCTCTGTTACTACACTCTGTTATACCTGAAATGAATTAACTTTTTCAAATTTTCTCCTCTACTGTCCGGATGGTACACGATAATGAGATTTTCAGGCCCAAAAATGCGTTGTTTAGGCGCAAAAATTTGGTATTAGGGCGGAAAATCGGCCAAAAATGAGGTTTCAGGAGCAAAATCGGCCCAAAAATGCGGTGTTTAGGCCCAAAAATGTGGTTTTAGGAACAAAATCGGCCAAAAATGAGGTTTTCAGGACCGAAATATCCCCAAAAATGCGGTTTCTAGGCCCAAAAATTTGGTTTTTAGGAGAAAAATCGGCCCAAGAATGCGGTTTTTAGGCCCAAAAATGTGGTATTAGGGCGCAAAATCGGCCAAAAATGAGGTTTTCAGGACCAAAATATGCCCAAAAATGGGGTTTTTAAGCGCAAAAATGAGGTTTTTAGGAGCGAAATCGACCCAAAAATGCGGTTTTTAGGCCCAAAAATGTGGTATTAGGGCGCCAACTCGGCCAAAAATGCGGTTTTTAGGACCGAAATATGCCCAAAAATGGGTTTTAGGCCCAAAATGAGGTTTTAGGGCGAAATCGCCAAAATCGGCCCAAAAATGTGGTTTTAGGCGCCAAAATCGGCCAGAAATGACCTTTAAAAATGGTTTTAGGCCCAAAATCGCCCAAAAATGCAGTTTTAGGCCCAAAGATGTGGTATTAGGGCGCAAAATCGGCCAAAAATTAGGTTTTCAGGCCCAAAATATGCCCAAAATGCGGTTTTAGGCCCAAAATGGGTTTTCAGGCCGCCAAAAATGCGGTTTTAGGCCCAAAAATGTGGTATTAGGGCGCGAAATCTGGGCCAAAAATTAGGTTTTCAGAAAATATGCCCAAATGCGGTTTTAGGCCCAAAAATGCGGTTTTAGGCCCAAAATCGTGGGTTTTCAGGCCCAAAATATGCCCAAAAATGCGGTTTTTAGCCCAGAAATGCGGTTTTTAGGCCCAAAAATGAGGTTTTCCTCAACGAGTCCTCAACCTGAAATGAATTAACTTTTTCAAATTTCCCCTCTGTTACTGCCAATTTGACACCGTTACTGTCGCTACCTCACACTGTCACTGCCGCGTCTACTGTCCGGAAGGTACGACAATGAAATGAACACACGTTACTCCTCTGTTACCGCCAATTTGACACTGTTACTGTCGGATACTACTCGCGTTGCTACTGGGTGTCCCTCCCAGTGGACACACTGCACTGTCACTACAACTGTCGCTACTGCTGTTACACAACCGGCCCGTGTGTGTTACTGCAGATGACCGAAGAGAGTGGCGACGACGTAGGCGTCTCCTGGGCGATGTACAAGGAGTACGAGATGATGGCCCAGATATTCGCCAACGAGTACGCGGCCAGCCTCTGCAGGCACGTGCCACTTGTGGCACGCGCCATAAGGGAGGGGGCGCTGACGACGGCCGAACATGTCAGGGGTATGAAATGGAATTTTTTTTGTAATCAACGCCGGTCGGCAACTAAGTAATTGCGCATTTCGCCGACAACAAGTGGCCTCGTACATATTTTTAAGTACTTCAACATTTAATGCAGTTATAAGATGCATTCGGCTTCTCACCAATGTCCATTGTCCGAAAATGGCCTTTATTCGGTCATCGTCGACCTCCAAAGGACGTCCCCGGAGCGCTCCTCGTCTTTCGACGAAGGACGTTCAGTGCTCAAGTTACGTTGTCTGACGTACTTAAACTTACTTGAAATTACGTTAGTTGTCAACCCAAATATTATATATAATTTTAGGGGGCGATTTTGCGCCCTCAAACCCCATTTTCGGTAAAAAGACCGCGCATTTCAGAGCCGATTTCGTGCCTAAAAATGACAAGCTTTCAGGGCCGATTTCGCTCCTGAAAACTGTAATTTTGCGCCCTAAAAACACCCATTTTTGAGCCAATTCTGCGCCCAAATACGGTATTTTTGGCCGATTTGCGCCTAAAAACCACATTTTTGGGCCTAAAACCGCATTTCGGAGCCGATTTCGCTCCTGAAAACTGTGATTTTGTGGCGATTTGCGCCTAAAAACCACATTTTTGGGCCTAAAAACCGCATTTCGGAGCCGATTTCTCTCCTGAAAACTGTGATTTTGTGGCGATTTGCGCCTAAAAACCACATTTTTGGGCCTAAAACCGCATTTCAGAGCCGATTTCGCTCCTGAAAACTGTGATTTTGTGGCGATTTGCGCCTGAAAACCACATTTTTGGGCTAAAACCGCATTTCAGAGCCGATTTCGCTCCTGAAAACTGTGATTTTGTGGCGATTTGCGCCTGAAAACCACATTTTTGGGCCTGAAAACCGCATTTCAGAGCCGATTTCGCTCCTGAAAACTGTGATTTTGTGGCGATTTGCGCCTAAAAACCACATTTTTGGGCCTAAAAACCGCATTTCGGAGCCGATTTCGCTCCTGAAAACTGTGATTTTGTGGCGATTTGCGCCTGAAAACCACATTTTTGGGCCTAAAACCGCATTTCAGAGCCGATTTCGCTCCTGAAAACTGTGATTTTGTGGCGATTTGCGCCTAAAAACCACATTTTTGGGCCTAAAAACCGGATTTCGGAGCCGATTTCTCTCCTGAAAACTGTGATTTTGTGGCGATTTGCGCCTAAAAACAACATTTTTGGGCCTAAAAACCGCATTTCAGAGCCGATTTCGCCTAAAACTGATTTTGTGGCGATTTGCGCCTAAAACACATTTTGGGCCTGAAATTTGAGGCCGATTTCGCTCCTGAAATGTATTTTGTGGCGATTTGCGCCTAAAACCATTTTCCGAAAAACATTTTGGGCCGATTTTCGCCTGACAAAACGGCTATTTTTTGGATGATTATGTTCCTCCAAATCCGCATTTTTTCCCTCTAATGAACCCATTTTTGGGCCTAAAACCGAATTTATGGGTCGATTTTGCGCCCTAAAATCCCCATTTTAGCCCATTTTCGCCCAAATACGTCATTTTTGGCCGATTTGCGCCTTGAATAATACAATTTACAATAGTACAATTACCGTATCCAATATTGTCCCTAAATACCCTATTTTTTAAATAGATTAATACATTAATTAAGTTTTTTTTTTCTGTGACAGCCGCTGTCAAATTTCTGACACCGATCAGCGGTCAAAGGTTGGTCACTTTGGAAGAACTCTGTCAAATTATCAACGAATAACTGAAATATGTATTTTCACTTTTTAAATAATTTCCTATAGCAATTTATCGGCCTATTTCATTCCAGTTTTTCATAAAATAAATACTAAGCTACAGGGAAATTTACTCTCGTGTACAAGAAATATACATCTGTATCTCACTTTTGGACTACTATTGACATTATTATATAGGCCAAATTTAGAAACATTTTTCCAAATTCCAAACGGTTTCATATTTATAGGCCGAATCTAGAAACTTTTTTCCAAATTCCAAACAGTTTCATATTTATAGGCCGAATCTAGAAACTTTTTTCCAAATTCCAAACGGTTTCATATTTATAGGCCGAATCTAGAAACTTTTTTCCAAATTCCAAACAGTTTCATATTTATAGGCCGAATCTAGAAACTTTTTCCAAATTCCAAACAGTTTCATATTTATAGGCCAAATCTAGAAACTTTTTTCCAAATTCCAAACAGTTTCATATTTATAGGCCGAATCTAGAAACTTTTTTCCAATTCAAACGGTTTCATATTTATAGAATCTAGAAACTTTTTTAAATTCAGTTTCATATTTATAGGCCAAATCTAGAAACTTTTTTAATTCCAATTTATCGGAATCTAGAAACTTTTTTCAAATTCCAAACTTTCATATTTATAGGCGGTCACTTTTCCAAATTCAAACAGTTTCATATTTATAGGCCGAATCTAGAAACTGAAATCTATAAATTTATTTTTTATATGTATGAAAATCGATAAACAGTAAAATACTGTCGAATATATTTCCATCGGCGAAAGGGGAAATTTAATTAATCGATAGTGGGGAAATCGATTAATGATATATTAAAATACCCGTTTTGTGGTGGTGGCTTCGAGGGGATGGAATTTTCGCAGATATCGTGCGGTCCGGTCTTTCCCGGACCGGGAGTTTCGACATGCCGCCTTCAGTAGTCGCTGGTTCGGCCGCAGGCACACTGCGCCGCCACCGTCACCGTCCCCGCTGCTCGTCCCGCTCTATTGCGTTTTCCGGACGGAGATGACGTTGAAGACAGTGGCGCTACTGAAGACGGCGGCGGCGGAACCGGTCTGTCGGACAGAAGAAACACACAAAATCCACGTGATTAATTCGTATGGACGTAGGGGTTGAAAAAATGAGCGCGACCCGCTTGGCGGATAAAATAAATTTTTAAACGTACTATATTTTTTTTTTTTTAAATTTTATAAACACATTCACACGTTACAATATAAAGAGAGATAGAGAGAGATTGAGAGGGGTGGTTTGAGGGGGTGGGGGGAGAGAGGGATAGAGATATTATGTTTACAACATCCAGCATGTACATAATTTTAAGAACATTTATCAAAAAAAATTTTTTTTTTTTTTGTTCGCATCATTTTTTTCATATTTAATTATACACATTTTTTTTTCTGTTTCAACGTTACAAACAATACGGCAGCACACGTGTCGCCAGATTCGTGGAACGGCAGCACACGAGGGATGATCTGTCGTAAAAGGGATGATCTGTCATAGCAGGGATGATCTGTCGTAGGAGTGATGATCTGTCGTAGGAGGGGATGATCTGTCATAGGAAGTGATGATCTGCGGGAGGGGATGATCTGTCATAGGAGTGATGATCTGTCATAGGAAGTGATGATCTGTCGAGTGATGAATAGGGGAGTGATGATCTTCATAGTGATGATGATCTGTCATAGGAGGATGATCTGTGAGGATGATCTTCATAGGAGTGATGATCTGTCATGAGTGATGATCTGTCATAGTAGAGTGATGATCTGTCAGGAAGTGATGATCTGTTAGGAGGGATGATCTGTCATAGGAGTGATGATCTGTTGTAGGAAGTGATGATGATCTTCATAGGTGAGGAGTGATGATCTGTCGAGGGATGATCTTTCATAGGGATGATCTGTCATAGGAGTGATGATCTGTCATAGGAGTGATGATCTGTCGTAGGAGTGATGATCTGTCATAGGAGTGATGATCTGTCATAGGAGTGATGATCTGTCATAGGAGTGATGATCTGTCATAGGAGTGATGATCTGTCATAGGAGTGATGATCTGTCGAAGGAGTGATGATCTGTCTTAAAAGGGATGATCTGTCATAGGAGTGATGATCTGTCGTAGGAGTGATGATCTTTCGTAGGAGTGATGAGATCTGTCATAGGAGTGATGATCTTCATAGGGGAGTGATGATCTTGTCGGGGAGTGATGATCTGTCATAAAAGGGATGATCTTTCATAGGGAGCGATGATCGTATAAATATAAACACGCACATTTTGAAAAATGAAATTATTCGAAATACAAAGCATTTTTTATATATTAATGTTATGGGAGTATTATCCAATTTTATATACACATTGAATTTGATGTTCCCCGTAAAAATACACAGACAAAGATGTTTTTTTTTCTTTTTCGTTGTTCACCAAATTTTTTTCACCCGGTTTTCAATCGTTTTACTTATAAAAAAAAAACCCACCGCTGTTATCTGTATATATATATATTATATATATATATATATGTATAGAGGTCTATTCGATATCGATTTTTTTTTTTTTTTTTTTTTTTATTGTACACACTAAACGATCTTCGCAAAATTACAATTTTCCTTTTTAAAACCAGCCGAATTTTTTTTTTTTTTTTTTTAAAACGACCCCCGTCCCAATCGGAAATGTGGAAGAGAACGTAAACGGTCGTCGAGAACGAATTTTCTAAACGCATAATTTAATTTACAAAGAAACGGAAGCAAAAAAAAAAAAAAAAATTCTAAAATCAAGAAACAAAGTGCCGGTGGCTTATTATCCCCAATTATATATATATTTTTTATATTTATATATATATATAATTGGGATCGTTTTAATACACATCGTGGCTATGTATGCTTCGTTCATCTTCAGCATTTTATAATAATATCGCTCCTCACAAACACACGACAGACACACATACGTATAAAAAAAAATGTTAACTATTTATTTATTATACAATGTATATATTTTTTTTTTAAATTGCTAACGTGACGCGATCGACAACAACGAAACGGGCGCGATTTAAAAAAGAAACAATGCCGCTTTAACGAATTAACATTTTTTTTTCCGTAAATAAAAGCAGAGGCGTATATATATATATATATATGTGTGTGTGTGTGTGTATGTGATATGACATTTACAACAAATACAGACAATTCTAGCATTTATATAAAACAAAGTAGTAGCAGCAGTATATATATATATATATATATATATATATATATATATATATATATATATATATATATATATATATATATATATATATATATGTGTATATGTATATATATATATGTATATGAATTTGTTTTGTATTTTTTGGGTTTTTTTCTTAAATGTTTTCTTAGTTCCATTTACGTATATATATATATAAATATATTGTATATAGTATTTAACTAATTATTAAAAGAAAAAGCATAATTAGAAGTTTCAAATTTCAAAAAGGAAAAATATTTTCGGGATAGCTTAAATATATATATATATATATAATTATTTTTCACAAAATTCGAAAAAAATTAATAATAATAATAATAATAATAATAACTCTAGCATATATATATCTTACAAACAATGTCATCGGCGGAATGATGAAATTATGAGGAAAATCGGGGAAACGACGTTTCAGAGAAACGAAATCAATTTCCGCCCGACCGACTATAGCGAAAAGGACCGAAACAGATGTATATTCGTGTTAGATTGCAACAGGAGGATATATATATATATATATATATATATATATATATATATATATATAATGCACTGGAAAAATTCGATCATTAGATAATTAATTAAGCAAAGCAATTTAAAAAAAAACGAAAACGAAAATCGCCTGTGACCGCCGTTAATTTTGTCGGTGGAGATTGAGGGTGGAATTGGGGGGTTGGGTTAAAAAAGAAAAAACTTACGTTTTCCTTCTGCTCCGTCACCTCGTAGCCCCATACCAAATGTACACGACAATATCCATTATATAATGAGAAAATGTTTTTTGAACTGAAAAAAGTTTCCCCGACGAAAGAAAAGAAAAACGGCGAGCTAAATGACATTTTCTTTCGATTCATTATTTTTGCCGGTTTGGGGGAA
>JACDQD010000153.1:0-46394 GCA_019843655.1 Lethocerus indicus
TTTCTATAAATGTATAATTGTATTGAAATACAAATATAAATATACCTACTGTAGTGGGTAATATATGCAGTGTGTTTCGATTGGTTTGAATTTAATTAAATGTCTTTCGGTCAACAAATTGGTGGACGGAGGCATTATTTTAGAAATTCTCCTCTCATTTTCTATAAATGTAATTGTATATTGAAATACAAATATAAATACTACTGTAGTGGGTAATATATGCAGTGTGTTTCCGATTGGTTTGAATTTAATTAAATGTCTTTCGGTCAACAAATTGGTGGACCGGAGGCATTATTTTTAGAAATTCTCCTCTCATTTTCTATAAATGTATAATTGTATATTGAAATACAAATATAAATATACCTACTGTAGTGGGTAATATATGCAGTGTTTCCGATTGGTTTGAATTTAATTAAATGTCTTTCGTCAACAAATTGGTGGAGAGCATTATTTTTAAATTCTCCTCTCATTTTCTATAAATGTATAGTTGTATATTGAAATACAAATATAAATATACCTACTGTAGTGGGTAATATATGCAGTGTGTTTCCGATTGGTTTGAATTTAATTAAATGTCTTTCGGTCAACAAATTGGTGGACCGGAGGCATTATTTTTAGAAATTCTCCTCTCATTTTCTATAAATGTATAATTGTATATTGAAATACAAATATAAATATACCTACTGTAGTGGGTAATATATGCAGTGTGTTTCCGAATGGTTTGAATTTAATTAAATGTCCGGTCAACAAATTGGTGGACCGGAGGCATTATTTTTAGAAATTCTCCTCTCATTTTCTATAAATGTATAATTGTATATTGAAATACAAATATAAATATACCTACTGTAGTGGGTAATATATGCAGTGTGTTTCCGAATGGTTTGAATTTAATTAAATGTCTTTCGGTCAACAAATTGGTGGACCGGAGGCATTATTTTTAGAAATTCTCCTCTCATTTCTAAATGTATAATTGTATAGAAATACAAATATATACCTACTGTAGTGGGTAATATATGCAGTGTGTTTCCAGTTGGTTTGAATTTAATTAAATGTCTTTCGGTCAACAAATTGGTGGACCGGAGGCATTATTTTTAGAAATTCTCCTCTCATTTTCTATAAATGTATAATTGTATATTGAAATACAAATATAAATAATCCTACAGTGGGTAATATATGCAGTGTGTTTCGATTGGTTTGAATTTAATTAAATGTCTTTCAACAAATTGGTGGACTGGAGGCATTATTCGTAGAAATTCTCCTCTCATTTTCTATAAATGTATAATTGTATATTGAAATACAAATATAAATATACCTACTGTAGTGGGTAATATATGCAGTGTGTTTCGATTGGTTTGAATTTAATTAAATGTCTTTCGGTCAACAAATTGGTGGACCGGAGGCATTATTTTAAATTCCTCCCATTTTCTATAAATGTATAATTGTATATTGAAATACAAATATAAATATACCTACTGTAGTGGGTAATATATGCAGTGTGTTTCCGATTGGTTTGAATTTAATTAAATGTCTTTCGGTCAACAAATTGGTGGACCGGAGGCATTATTTTTAGAAATTCTCCTCTCATTTTCTATAAATGTATAATTGTATATTGAAATACAAATATAAATATACCTACTGTAGTGGGTAATATATGCAGTGTGTTTCCGAATGGTTTGAATTTAATTAAATGTCTTTCGGTCAACAAATTGGTGGACCGGAGGCATTATTTTTAGAAATTCTCCTCTCATTTTCTATAAATGTATAATTGTATATTGAAATACAAATATAAATAATCCTACTGTAGTGGGTAATATATGCAGTGTGTTTCCGATTGGTTTGAATTTAATTAAATGTCTTTCGGTCAACAAATTGGTGGACCGGAGCCATTATCTGTAGAAATTCTCCTCTCATTTTCTATAAATGTATAATTGTATATTGAAATACAAATATAAATATACCTACTGTAGTGGGTAATATATGCAGTGTGTTTCCGATTGGTTTGAATTTAATTAAATGTCTTTCGGTCAACAAATTGGTGGATCGGAGGCATTATCTGTAGAAATTCTCCTCATTTTCTATAAATGTATAATTGTATATTGAAATACAAATATAAATAATCCTACTGTAGTGGGTAATATATGCAGTGTGTTTCCGATTGGTTTGAATTTAATTAAATGTCTTTCGGTCAACAAATTGGTGGACCGGAGGCATTATTTTTAGAAATTCTCCTCTCATTTTCTATAAATGTATAATTGTATATTGAAATACAAATATAAATATACCTACTGTAGTGGGTAATATATGCAGTGTGTTTCCGATTGGTTTGAATTTAATTAAATGTCTTTCGGTCAACAAATTGGTGGACCGGAGACATTATTTGTAGAAATTCTCCCCTCATTTTCTATAAATGTATAGTTGTATATTGAAATACAAATATAAAGAATCCTACTGTAGTGGGTAATATATGCAGTGTGTTTCCGATTGGTTTGAATTTAATTAAATGTCTTTCGGTCAACAAATTGGTGGACCGGAGGCATTATTTTAGAAATTCTCCTCTCATTTTCTATAAATGTATAGTTGTATATTGAAATACAAATATAAATATACCTACTGTAGTGGGTAATATATGCAGTGTGTTTCCGATTGGTTTGAATTTAATTAAATGTCTTTCGGTCAACAAATTGGTGGACCGGAGACATTATTTGTAGAAATTCTCCCCTCATTTTCTATAAATGTATAGTTGTATATTGAAATACAAATATAAAGAATCCTACTGTAGTGGGTAATATATGCAGTGTGTTTCCGATTGGTTTGAATTTAATTAAATGTCTTTCGGTCAACAAATTGGTGGACCGGAGACATTATTTGTTGAAATTCTCCCCTCATTTTCTATAAATGTATAGTTGTATATTGAAATACAAATATAAATATACCTACTGTAGTGGGTAATATATGCAGTGTGTTTCCGATTGGTTTGAATTTAATTAAATGTCTTTCGGTCAACAAATTGGTGGATCGGAGGCATTATTTTTAGAAATTCTCCTCTCATTTTCTATAAATGTATAATTGTATATTGAAATACAAATATAAATATACCTACTGTAGTGGGTAATATATGCAGTGTGTTTCCGATTGGTTTGAATTTAATTAAATGTCTTTCGGTCAACAAATTGGTGGACCGGAGGCATTATTTTTAGAAATTCTCCCCTCATTTTCTATAAATGTATAATTGTATATTGAAATACAAATATAAATAATCCTACTGTAGTGGGTAATATATGCAGTGTGTTTCCGATTGGTTTGAATTTAATTAAATGTCTTTCGGTCAACAAATTGGTGGACCGGAGGCATTATTTTTAGAAATTCTCCTCTCATTTTCTATAAATGTATAATTGTATATTGAAATACAAATATAAATATACCTACTGTAGTGGGTAATATATGCAGTGTGTTTCCGATTGGTTTGAATTTAATTAAATGTCTTTCGGTCAACAAATTGGTGGACCGGAGCCATTATTTGTAGAAATTCTCCCCTCATTTTCTATAAATGTATAATTGTATATTGAAATACAAATATAAATTATCCTACTATAGTGGGTAATATATGCAGTGTGTTTCCGATTGGTTTGAATTTAATTAAATGTCTTTGTCAACAAATTGGTGGACCGAGGCATTATTTTAGAAATTCTCCTCTCATTTCTATAAATGTATAATTGTATATTGAAATACAAATATAAATAGTCTGTAGTGGGTAATATATGCAGTGTGTTTCCGATTGGTTTGAATTTAATTAAATGTCTTTCGGTCAACAAATTGGTGGACCGGAGGCATTATTTTTAGAAATTCTCCTCTCATTTTCTATAAATGTATAATTGTATATTGAAATACAAATATAAATAATCCTACTGTAGTGGGTAATATATGCAGTGTGTTTCCGATTGGTTTGAATTTAATTAAATGTCTTTCGGTCAACAAATTGGTGGAACGGAGCCATTATTTTTAGAAATTCTCCCCCTACAAACCCATATCACTTATTGGCTCTAATATTGCTGAAAATCCTGGCCTTTTAACTACTATATTATTTTTATATAAAATATATATATAGTATAAAAATATATATATATATTTTCACCGATATCGACTCTGCCACTTTAGCGGCAAATTTTCGATTCACCCTCTCTTGAGGAGGAAACACTACTGAAGACCAAAACATACATCTCTTATCAAATTGTCTATCACTTACTGGTACACCCAATATAGAGTAATATATATATATATGGTGTTCCCAATTAGTTTATTGAGGATGGAGTAATTAATTTTTGTATCGGTGATATGACGTCACGACGTCGATGAGATAACTAAACCATCCCCCTCCCCCCTCTCCAACCCCCCCCGTCCCAATTCTTGGAGATAGTTATTGGGGGAGATTAGATTTTATTGTCCGTTTTATCAGCGATAAGACGTCTTCTCAGTGGCTGTATTATAATAACCGTTTCCTCTGGACCGTACAGATAACGACCGAAGTTATTATTCCCGGTCTCGTAGTTAATTTTCTCTCTCATCCGGACGTATTTCTTGGCGGTGGAAAACGGGGAAAAATCGATTGAAAAGGTCGACGACGTTGTCGGTTTTTTTTAATTTTATTTTTATTTTTTTTTATAACGGACATACAACGAAAACTGTGTCCGGAGAGAAGGCAGAGAAGAAGCCCTTAAATAAATTAATATATCCAAAAAAATAGCGGGAAAACGAGTGCCACGTGTCAACCGGTGACCGAGACAGTGTTGGATACGATACATAACTGGAATATTTATGCAGCGTTTCAAGTTGTTATATATATATTAGGTGTAACGAAAAGTAATCAACAATTTGTACAGGATGTATTTCGAGGAGTTCCTCCAAGGGAGGAACCTCATTTTGGGGCCAATTTTACGTCTGAAAACCGCGTTTTTGGGGCCAATTTCGCGTCCGAAAACTTCATTTTGTGGCCTGAAACCGAATTTTTGACCCAATTTGCGTCTAAAAACCGCGTTTTTGGGGCCAATTTCGCGTCCGAAAACCTCATTTTGTGGCCTAAAACCGCATTTTTGACCCAATTTTGCGTCTAAAACCGCGTTTTGCCAATTTCGTCCGAAAACCCCATTTTGTGGCCTGAAACCGAATTTTGACCCACCCTGCATCTAAAAACCGAGTTTTTGGGCCTAAAACAGCATTTTTGGGCCAATTTGACGTCCGAACCCCATTTTTGGCCTAAAATATTTTAATAATTTCATGTCTAAAAACAAAGCGTTTTGGGCCTAAAATCCCCATTTTGGGTCAATTTCGCGTCTAAAAACCCCAGTTTTGGGCCTATTTTCCCTAGGAAATTCCCTTTTGAGCCAAAAGCCGCATTTTCGGCCATTTTACGTCTAAAAACCCCATTTTAGAGCCGAAAAGCCTCATTTTCGGGCCAATTTTCCGTCTAAAGACCCTTTTGGGTCAATTTTGCGTCTTATATCCAATTTTTATTCTAATAACACCTTTTGTCTAAAACCCCTTTTGGGCCTAAGAACATTATTTTTTTAAACAATTTTTTCTGAAAACCCCTTTTTGGGAGAAATGGTAAGAAAACTTTCCCTAAACCCCTACAATTAATAGATGATAAATGAACGGCGGCCAACCGCGTTTTTAGGCCTAAAAACCCCATATTTTGGTGCCTAGACCGCATTTTTGTATCAATTTTCCGTCAGAAAACCCCATTTTCTGGCCTAAAAACATCGATTTTTGGGCAATTTTACGTCTAAGAACCGCATTCTTCGATCACTTTTCCGGACATAATTATCAATTGGGATATTGAAGACGGCCGTCGAACAGAAACGTCGAGAATCAGCGAATCTTTAGGGTCAGGGTGGTGGGGCCGATTGGGGGGAAAATGGTAAGAAAACTTTCCCTACAACCCTGTACAATTGAATATGATAGAAATGGGCCAACCGCGTTTTTAGGCCTAAAACCGCATTTTGGAGCCAATTTAGACGTCCGGAAACCCTATTTTGGGCCCTAAAACCGAAGAATTTTGACCAGTTTGCGTTTTGAAACAGCTTTTTCGGGACTGAAAACGCATTCTTCGGCTATTTTGCGTCGAAAACCGCGTTTTAGGCCTAAAACCCCATATATTTTGGCCTAGACCGCATTTTGATCAATTTTCCGTCTAAAAACCTCACTTTGGGGCATTTTTTGGCCTAAAACTTGATTTTTGTGCCTAAAACTTGATTTTTGTGGAATTTACGTCTAAGAACCGCATTTTTTTTGTTTAAAAGCCGCATTCTTCGACCACTTTTCCGGACACGATTTTCCATCGGGATATTATTGACGGCCGTCGAACAGAAACGTCGAGAATCAGCGAATCTTTAGGGTGAGGGTGGGGTGGGTGGGGCCGATTTGGGGGGTGGAAATGGTAAGAAAACTTTCCCTACAACCCCTGTACAATGGAATAGATGATAAATGAATGAATGAACCCCAATACCCAGTGGGAGGAGGGGGGGGCAAAGATTTGGTGGGGATGATGGCGCGGGGGGCGGGGGTTGGAACCTTGAGTTGGGTACAACAGTCAGTCAGTCGGTCGGTCGGTCTGTTAGGCTACTGACCGTCAATAGGGAGGTGTCTCTGTGTGTGTGTGTCTGTGCGCGTGTCTGTGTACCATCATCAGCAGCAGAAGAGGAAGAGGAGGAGGAGGTGGTGGAGGAAGAAGAAGAAGAAGAAGAAGAGGAAGAGGAGGAGTACGTCCAGCCTAGATTATGTTGTTGTCGGGCCGTTCGGCGTTGTACTGTTGGGCGTTGTTGGGCACAGCCCTGTCAGTTGTACTGACACCGCCCTATTTCAACATCGCCACTAAGAGGAGGATCGAGGCGAGTTCCACGTGCGGCGAGGGCGTCGACGATCCTGAACTCTACTGCAAGTTGGTCGGCGCCAACCAGGACGCCTACAGCTCGGAGAACATACTCATACAGGGACAGGTAAAATAAAAAAAACCTCAATTATATCTTTTAATCAATTAAATCTTCAATTATAGACCGGTTTCTTCGGCCGTTCGCAATCTCAGGGGTAGATTTCGGGGAAGAACACTTTCTGTACCAAGACGGCCAGTTTTCCGTCTAAAATCCCTTTTTTTTGGGGCCAATTTGACGTCCAAAAACCGCATTTTCGTGTCACTTTTGGACCTAAAACCGCATTTTCGGTCAATTTTGCGTCAAAACCCAATTTTGGCCAATTTCGCGTCTAAAACCGCGTTTATGGGCCTCAAAATCCCATTCTTTGGCCTATGTCCGCATTTTTGGGTCAATTTTGCGTTTAAAAACCAGTTTTTGGGCCTAAAACCGCATTTTGGGTCAATTTTCCGTCTAAAACCGCAATTTTCGTGTCAGTTTTGGTCTAAAACCGCGGTTTTTGACCTAAATATCGCATTTTTCGGTAAATTTTGCGTCAAAAACCCAATTTTTGGGCCAATTTCGCGTCTAAAAACCGCGTTTATGGGCCTCGAACCTTCTCGGGCCTAAAATACGCATTTTGAGTCCAATTTGGCGTCTGAAACCGCGTTTTTGGGCTTGAAACCCCATATTCTGGCCTAAAATCCGCATTTTTGCGTCAATTTTCTAATTCTGAAAACCGATTTCGGCCCTAAAGCGTATTTTTGGGTCAGTTGCATCTAAAACAATTTTCGGGCCTAAAACCCCATTTTCCGTCTAAAAGAAAACCGCATTTTTGGGCCAAACCCCATCTTTTGGCCCAAAATACCGTATTTTCAGTCAATTTTGCGTCTAAAAACAGCGTTTTGGGCCTAAAATCCACATTCCTCGGCCAGTTTCCGTCTAAAAATCGCTTTTTGGGCCCAATTTGACGTCAAAACCCCATTTTTGGGCCCAATTTCGTCCTAAACCCGCATTTCGGGCCTAAAACTCATTTTCGGCTAATTTTGCGTCTAAAACCCTATTTTTCCGTCTAAAACCGAAGCTTTTGACCAATTTTGCGTCTGAAAACAGCATTTTGGGCCTAAAATCCGTATTTTGGTCAATTTTGCGTCTAAAACCCCATTTTTGGCCAATTTTCCAATTTCTCTAAAATTCCGCATTTTGGGCCTAAAACCCCATTTTCCTACAAACCCATTTTCAGGCCAATTTGACGTCGAAAACCAATTTTGTACCAAAACCGCATATTTGGGTCAATTTCGCGTCTAAAACTCCATTTTTGGGCCAATAACTTGTGCGCGTCCAAAACCCCATTTTCGGTCTTAAAACAGCATTTTCCGGCTAATTTTGCGTCTAAAAACCTCATTTTTGGCGACTCGAAAAAGTCATCGACACTTAGACTTTGAATTCATTTTATTCTGCTTAAAAAAGGAAACTTTAATTATTAATCTACTATATATTGACCGCCCACTTTTTCAAAGGTAAAATTTTCCCAATTTCTCTCTCTCTCTTGAGGAGGAACTCCTCAACCTCAACCCCAAAATACATCTTATCAAATTGTCGATTAATTTGCGTATACAACTAATATATATAATATAAAGTTATAGTTTTTATACAATACGATGCTCTCTCTCTCTCTCTTCTCGTCCGCCACAACTGAAAAGTGCTTACGCGATGCTCTTTCGTTGGAGAGATATCGGATATTTGCAAAGTTCAGCACTCTGTCAGCCCCGAGCACTTTCTCTCCAAACGATGTTCTATAACCGTCTTTGAAATAGTTTTAAAAACTAATTTGAATAAGGAAAATACAAAAAAAACACAGGCAGCAATAGTAGTAACAGAGAGTTGGAGAAGTAATACTGTGTATTAGCCGAAGTAATAACTAATCTTTACTTGGAAAAGGGTTGAAAATCCCAGTTTTTTTTGGGGGGTGGGGGGGGGGGGGGGTGGAAATTTATATTTTTCCTAACAGAGTGAGTGAAAAATCACTAATAGTATTAGGCGGGATAAACCGAAAGTAATCGACATTTTGACTTTGGAATTAATTTTATTTTGCTAAAAATGAGAAATTTTAATTATTAATCTACTGTATATATTCGAAGACAACTCGAGGCCACTTTTCCTGTCTATAAAAACCGCATTTTTTGGGCCAATTTTCAATCTAAAAAACGCCGTTTTTGGGGCCCAAAAATCTCATTCTTGGGGCAATTTCGCGTCTAAAAACCCCGTTTTTTCGGCCTAAATACAGCATTTTTCGACCAATTTGACGTCTAAACCCCATTCTTGGGCCTAAAAATCTCATTCTTGGGGCAATTTCGCGTCTAAAAACCCCGTTTTTTTGGGCCTAAATACAGCATTTTTCGACCAATTTGACGTCTAAACCCCATTCTTGGGCCTAAAAATCTCATTCTTGGGGCAATTTCGCGTCTAAAAACCCCGTTTTTTTTGGGGCCTAAATACAGCCATTTTTCACCAATAAAACCCCACCTCATTTCGTCGGGGCCTAATTTTCAATCTAAAAACCCGTTTTCGGGCCTAAAACCGGGGCAATTTCGCGTCTAAAAACCCGTTTTTCGGGCCTAAATACAGCATTTTTCCGTCTAAACCCCATTTTTGGGCCTAAAAACCTCTTGGGGCATTTGTTTTTTCGGCCAATTTTCCATCTAAAACCCGTTTTGGGCCTAATCATTTTTGGCCATTTTCAATCTAAAACCCAATTTTGGGCCTAATTTTCGTCAATTTTCTAAAACCCCTTTTGGGTCTTAAAACCTCATTCTTGGGTCAATTTCGCGTCTTAAAACCCCATTTTGGCCTAAAACAGCATTTTTGGGTTAATTTTTCGCCAAAACCGCATTTTGGGTCAATTTTCCGTCTAAAACCCCATTTTGGGCTAACAACCCCAATTTTACGTCTAAGAACGCCGTTTTCATTAAAACCTCATTCTTGGGTCAATTTTGCGTCTAAAAACGCTGTTTTGGCCCTAAAAACTCATCTTTGGTCAATTTTGCGTCTAAAAACGCCGTTTTTTAAAACTCATTCTTGGCAATTTTGCCTAAAAACGCTGTTTTGGCCCTAAAACCTCATCCTTGGGTCATTCTTGGGTCAATTTTGCGTCTAAAAACGCCGTTTTTTGGCCCTTAAAACCTCATTCTTGGGTCAATTTTGCGTCTAAAAACGCCGTTTTTTGTCCCTAAAAACCTCATTCTTGGGTCAATTTTGCGTCTAAAAACGCCGTTTTTTGGCCCTAAAAACCTCATCCTTGGGTCAATTTTGCGTCTAAAAACGCCGTTTTTGCCCCTAAAAACCTCATTCTTGGGTCAATTTTGCGTCCAAAAAACGCCTTTTTTTTGGCCCTAAAAACTTCATTCTTGGGGCAATTTCGCGTCCAAAAACCTCCCTCTCCCCACCCCCCACCACCCTATTTCGGCTCTAAAAACCTCGTTTTTCGGCCAATTTCGCGACTGAAAAGCCCATTTTTTCGGGCCTAAAAACCGTATTGTTTTGGGCCGATTTTCGTGAAAGAAAAAGTGAGCGGTAAACGGAGGGTTTTTTTCGTAATCTACGAAAATAGTGAGACGCGTGGGATAACGTTCAATGAACGATGACTTATACCGCCGCTGAGGATGTTGAGAGGGGAACGACATGTTATCTCTATCTTTCTCTCTCTCTCTCTCATTATATTTCCTCAGAATGGGGGGAATAATCATCACTGAAAATGGGGATTTTTTTCTCCAGATAACCCACGATAATGCGACCGGGGATCCGGTCCGAACGGCGGACGACAAACTGTGTTATAACTCGTAGATTTATCGTCGAAAATACAACAGAAAGAATGTAAAGTAAGAGAGAGAGAGAGGCCTCCATTCTGTCGTTCATTCAGTATATATATATATATATATATATATATATATATAAAAGTAATCAACAATTTGATAAGATGTAATTTTTGGTCTTGGGGAGTTCCTCACTGAGAGAGAATCATAAAACCGGCTTTTTAGGGCCAATTTAGCTAAAACCCCATTTTCGGCTCTAAAACCGCTTCTTTGGGCCAATTTAGCGTCCTAAAAACCGCATTTTCGGGCATAAAAGCCGCACATTTTCGGGCCTAAAGCCATAGCCTTTGGGCCAGTTCGGCGTATAATAACTGCATTATTGGCCTAAAACCGCTTCTGGGCCAATTTGCGTCTAAAAACCCATTTTGGCCCTAAAACCATTTGGCTTTTAAAAAAAACCGCTTTTCAAAATACGTCAAAACCCATTTTGGCTCTAAAACCGCTTTTTGGGCCAATTTAGCGTCTAAAACACCATTTTGGCCTGAAATCCCATTTTGTGTCAATTTTGCGTCTAAAAACCCCCATTTTCGGCTCTAAAACCGCTTCTTTGGGCCAATTTAGCGTCTGAAAACACCATTTTTGGGCCTGAACCGAATCCCATTTTGTGTCAATTTTGCGTCTAAAACCCCATTTTGGCTCTAAAAACCATTTTGCCCAATTTTGGGCAATTTCCCGTCTAAAAACCGCCATTTTGGGCCTAAAACCGCCTTTTGGGCCAATTTTGAATAATCGTCTAAAACCGCATTTTGGGCCTAAAACAGAATTTTTATTTGAAAAACCGGCCTCCTTGGGCCAAGCGTCTAAAACTGCATTTTTGGGCAAAAAACCGCATTTTGGCCAATTTTGCGTCTAAAACAGCATTTTCGGACCTAAAACCGCTTTTGGGCCAATTTTGCGTCTAAAAACCGCATTTTCGGGCCTAAAACCGTCTTTTGGGGCAATTGGCGTCTAATAACCGCATTTTCGGGCCTAAAAGCACCGCATTTCCAATTCGGCCTAAAAATAACCCTAAAACCCACTTTTGGTGTCTAAAACCGCATTTTCGCCTAAAAAATCGCCTTTTGGGCCAGTTTGGCGTATAATAACCGCATTATTGGCCTAAAACCGTCTTTTGGGCCAATTCGTATAATAACCGCATTTTCGGGCCTAAATACCGCCTTTTTGGGCCAATTCGGCGTATAGCGACCGAATTTTCGGGCCCCGAAAACTGCATTTTGCGGCTGGCCGGTTCGAAAGAGTACCGAAAAAATTTATTGCTATCCGTCATTTTCCCGGTCTAATTTCGTGAAAATGTGTTCTCCGAGGTCCGTCCCCATCCCCGGATGAGGGATCGGACACGTGATCTCCTCAGGTCAGAAATTTCGGGCCCGTAGTCGTTACAGCCGGGGGCTAACAAGGGTAGTTATTGTGGAAAACACGTGTTGTGTTGTGTTGTGTTGTGTAGGGGATGAATATACACAATAGTTAGTGGGGGGCGGTGGGGGTGGGGTGGTCTTCTATAACTGTACGTACAGTAGATCTACTACCTGATACCGGCCCGGTTGAACGTACTTAAAAACCCCCGAAAGAAAATTGTCCTTCGGCCCAGAATGTCCTTAGATCTCTGGAAGTTGGGGAAAAAACCTTTGGGAAACGGACCTTGGGGTGGGGGGGTGGGTCACTTGAATGAATCAATCGCGCCAGGGCGGCTTATAAACTCCTCCAGCCGAATATACCGTAGATATACCAAAAAAAAAAAAAAAAAATTCTGGGCCTAAAACCGCATTTTGGGCCAATTTTCCGTCTAAAAACCCATTTTGGCCCTAAAACCTGATTTTTGGGCCAATTTTTCCAATCTAAAACCCCATTTTGGCCCTAAAAATCTGATTTTGGGCCAATTTTCCGTCTAAAAACCCCATTTTGGCCCTAAAAACCTGATTTTTGGGCCAATTTTCCACGTCTAAAACCCACTTTTTGGCCCTAAAAACCTGATTTTTGGTAATTTTCGGTAAATCTAAAACCCCATTTTGGCCCTAAAACCCTGATTTTTCGGGCCAATTTTCCGTCTAAAACCCCATTTTTGGCCCTAAAAACCTCAATTTTCGGCCAATTTTTCCATCTAAAACGGGTAATTTTGGCTTTATCTAAAAACCCCATTTTGGCCGGTCCTAAAAAGCCTTCCATTTTCGGGCCAATTTTCGTCAAACGCCGCTAAAATTTTTGGGCCTAAAAACGCCTTTTTTCAAAACCCTTCCGTAAATTTTTGGGCAATACGTCTAAAACAGCATTTTCGGGCCTAAAACCGCAATTTTCGGGCCAATTTTTTTTTCGTCGTCTAAACCCGCATTTGGTAAATTTTTCCGGAAAACATTTTGGCGTATCCCTATAATTTTCGTCTAAAAGCTTTCTCCTTTTGGCATTTTGGGCCAATTTCGTCCTAAACCGCATTTTCGGGACTAAAAACAATTTTGGGCCAGTTTTGGCGTATAATAACCATTTTGGCCCTAAAACCTTTTCCAATTTTCGTCCTAAACCCTCATTTTGGGCCTAAAAACGCCTTTTTGTGCCTAAAAACCGCCTGTTTTGAGCCAGTTTGGCGTATAAATACATTTTGGCGGCCAAATTTTCGTCTAAAAACAGCATTTCGGGCCTAAAACCGCAATTTCGGGCCAATCGTCCTAAACCCGCATTTCGGGTCAATTTTCCGTCTAAAAACCCATTTTGGCCCTATAAACCTGATTTTTGGGCCAATTTTGCCTCTAAAACAGCACTTTCGGGCCACCTTTTTCTCATTTTCGTCCTGAACCTCATTTGGCCTAAAAACGCCTTTTTGTGCCTAAAAACCGCCTGTTTTGGGGCCAATTTGGCGTATAATATATTGGAACAATTTTTCCAATCGAATTTCTGTACCTTTTTTCTGTCCGGCTAATTGCAGGTATGCGACGAATGCGCCGAAGAGGCCGGACAAGGCCATCCTCCGCAGTACGCCATCGACGGTTCGGAAAATTTCTGGATGTCGCCTCCGCTCTCCAGAGGTTCACAGTACAACCAGGTCAACGTCACAATATCACTGGGACAGGTAATAAACCACCCTATATATATATATATATATATTGGGGGTTGGCAACTAAGTAATTGAGGATTTCATCCCCGACAACAATTGGACGTTGGGGACACACTTTGAGCTCCTCAACTTCTTCAGATACGTCCATAATGTCGCATTTCGTCTTCTCCCTAGCGATGACCTGGCCCTCCACCGGAAGCGGCCCCCCCCCTGTGGGCCTTTAAACCCGGAAGTCCTTCCCGCACCTTTAATACGGGGGTCAACTCACGATCGTGACCTTTAATACGGGGGTCGCCTCCACCGGAAGTCTGCCCCCCGTGACCTTAATACGGGGGTCAACCTCCACCGAAGTCGGACCCCGTGACCTTTAATACGGGGGTCAACCTCCACCGGAATCAACACACTTTAATACGTGAGAGTCAACCTTCACCTTTAATGCGGGGTCATTGACCTCCTGAAGTCCCCCGGTCACCCCCCGACCTTTAATACGGGGTCAACTCCACCGGAAGTCTGATGACCTTTAATACGGGGGTTCAACCTCAACCGGAAGTCCTCAGCGGCCGGCGGAACGTTATCGTCTTTAACGGAAAAAAACCAACGTAATTTTCGTTACAGGACGTCTCAGAAAGGACCGGAAATAATGAACGTATCGATGAATTTTTATACGTGCAAAGACGCGCTTAAAAATATGTACGAAGACGCTTAGTTGCCGGCGAAATCCGCAATTAATATAGTTGCCAACCCCCAATATATATATATATATATATATATATATATATATATATATATATATATATATATATTATATATATATATATTAATAAGTTATTTTTCATTATCTAGAATTTATGCCAAGTAATATTTTTTTCTATATCGGTTTAAATTGTATACATTGTGCGAGGACATATTTATCGGTTTCGTCCGTCCACATTCTTTTTAAAGGGTATTCGTCCAACTTGTATATAATATTGCGGAAATTATCGTTTAAATAATGAAATTGTTCCAATTTAATTATTTATTTTATATATATATATATATATATATATATATATATATATATATATAGGTTTTTAAAAATATATTCAAAACTCAGGCGGAAATTAGGCCAGCGCCTCCATAATCTAGTATTTTTTTCTCTTTCTCTTTCTCTCTGTCTCTGTTTCCGGAGAGGTTACAGTTCAGGTTATCTGGCGACGGCCTCCTTTATATTATTATTATTATTATTATTATCTCTCGTCGTCGTAAATATCTGTAAAAAAAAAAAAAAAAAAAAGCCTTCGCTCATTAAATCAAGGAAATGAGGGACGAAAGAAAAAAAAAACCCGATTTTTAACCGGCTTCCGTACGATATTATATTATTGTATTTTGCCGTAACGAACCTTTTTTCTATTCAATAGTCGGTCCCGCTTGCTGTTTATTTTCAGTAGATATTTCAGACAAACCTAACCGTCGGCCGGGTATTAACCTTATATAAACTGGTAATTTCTGGCCGATATAAAAATTTAAATTTGTCCGCCGGGTGGAGGGGTGGGGGGGGCCGTATGACGTCATCTCTGGCCGTGACGTCATCCATCCCCACCCCACCCCACCCCTCTCGCTCTATACAAAGATAACCGTAGGTTTTGGTCACTTGTACTGTATACATACGTACTGTATATGTATATATATATATATATATATATATATATATATATATATATATATATACACATAGTACAAGTGACACAGTGACAGTGGGCAATGAGAGAGGCCCCCCAAAACCAAGAAAACATCCAAAATGCCAAACTGGCCGCTACTGAAGATGGCGAACAGCCGAAACAGGGCATATCAAAGACCAGACCAGCCAGATAGAGAGAGAGAGAGAGAGAGAGAGAGAGAGATATTGTCAATGAACTCTGCCTCTTATAAGATGGACCGCTGCTTATCTCTCCTTGAACTTTGACCTCCACTCCCCCATAAAACTGATTTTCTACGTGTCCTTATATATATATATATATATATATATATATATATATACTACACTGGGAGCACACACACGTTTCAATTCGGTATATCCTATAGATCTAGACTATAGTATAGCAATCGACAATTTGGGTAATATTTATTTCGGTCTTGATTGAGGAGTTCCTCAAGAGAGATAGAGATAGGGGGGGGGGGATCCGGAAAATTTACCGGAAAAGTGGCATATATATATATATATATATATATATATATATATATATATATATATATATATATATATAGGTTAGTACCCAAAAGTAATCGACAATTTGAGATAAGAGATGTTATTTCGGTCTTGATTGAGGAGTTCCTCCTCAAGAGAGAGAGAGAGAGAGAGAGAGATGACAGGAATCCGGGAAAATTTGCCGGAAAAGTGGCATATATATATATATATATATATATATATTTGACCTATCGAAATTATCGTATATTTTCCGTATCGTTCGACCCCAGTCTCTAAACGGTCATGTGTTGGACATGTGTGTTGTCCCGCCCGACACACACACACACACACACATGACGTCTTCATCCTCCTCATCCTCGACATGTGGCCAACATAAGTCAGTTAGGCCCGGCCACATGTTCAATTATATATTGGTCATGTCCAAACAGTCCATAACTCGGAAACTAATTCTGGGTTGTATCTAATTTTGGTGAGGGTGTAGCTTAAAGTCCAACTTGAAGATATATCATAGCTGTAGGTAGATTTCAAATGAATTCCAAAGTCAAAATGTCGATTACTGGTAACAGTGGTCCAAAAAATATCCACCGTCAACAGTCCATAACTCGGAAACTAATCGACCGAGTTGTATCTAATTTTGGTGAAACTGTAGCTTAAAGTCCAACTTGAAGATATATCATAGCTGTAGGTAGATTTCAAATGAATTCCAAAGTCAAAATGTCGATTACTTTCGGGTACCCCTGATAATGTACAGAGTGGTCCAAAAAAATGTATCCACCGTTCAACAGTCCATAACTCGGAAACTAATCGACCGAGTTGTATCTAATTTTTGGTGAAACTGTAGCTTAAAGTCCAACTTGAAGATATATCATATCTGTAGGTAGATTTCAAATGAATTCCAAAGTCAAAATGTCGATTACTTTCGGGTACCCCTATTAATATACAAAGTGGTCCAAAAAAATGTATCCACCGTTCAACAGTCCATAACTCGGAAACTAATCGACCGAGTTGTATCTAATTTTTGGTGAAACTGTAGCTTAAAGTCCAACTTGAAGATATATCATAGCTGTAGCTGTTCGAAATGTCCAATTATTAACATCAACAGACAGAGAAACGATGCCGCCCAACTGCACAACGTGTTCATATTGTACAGAGGGGTGGTCCAAAAAAATGTATCCACCGTTCAACAGTCCATAACTCGGAAACTAATCGACCGAGTTGTATCTAATTTTTGGTGAAACTGTAGCTTAAAGTCCAACTTAAAGATATATATCATAGCTGTAGCTGTTCGAAATTGTCACAATTAATATCCAGACACGGAGAGAGAAACGATGCCGCCCCCAACTGCAACACCAACTACTGATTGCACGTGTTCAGTTGGGATATTTGCACGTGACTATGTAGGATGGATTCTTCGAAAGTTCATCCAATGTACGTGACTTTTGGTGTCGATAAAGGACGGCCCAAAGCACAGAGGTAAAAGTCCAGAGGGGAACCCTGGTGGATACACTACAACCTCTATCCGTCTTCCTGGTGGATTTTGATGGATTTTCCTCGAGATAAGCCCATAAAATGGTTGTATCGGTCGATTGCCCGAACTATAAACTATAGAACTACCAAAAATGAGACAATTCCGTCAATCCGTTTACGAGTTATGGACTTTTAAACGGTGGATACATTTTTTTGGACCAACCCCCCTGTGTGGTGGTTACTCTACGGCCTCTATCCGTCTTCCTCGTGGATTTTCATGGATTTTCGTCGAGATAAGCCCATAAAATGGTTGTATCGGTCGATTGCCCGAACTATAAACTATAGAACTACCAAAAATGAGACAATTCCGTCAATCGGTTTACGAGTTATGGAGTTTTAAACGGTGGATACATTTTTTTGGACCAACCCCCACCCTGTTGTGGTGGTTACTCTACGTTATTTATCCATCTACGAATATCTATTTTGTGTGTCCCCTTTCGTGAAACTCTCGTGAAAGCCAATTTTTGGTTCTCTGGGAAACGGGTGAAAATCGTAGACGGACCCAGAAAAAACACGTGTACAAGAAAAGGCAGGAAATTGTACACGTGTACAGAGAGACACGTGGCCGCAGAGAAACAGCGCGTATTTGCGGAAAACAAAAATTCGCGATAATTTTTTTTCAACTCACACGCGTAAAACTTTGTTTTGTAAATGAATGTTTTACATAGTTTTTTTTTGAGGGGTTTACGAAAATTGCAAATTTTGAAAAAATTTTCTTCAATAATTTCTACAACACACTACAGCTTTCAACGACCGGCAGTATTCAAATATATATATATAAGGTCATTCTGATTAGAGGGCAGAGGATAAGGAAGCGGAAAAAAATTTTTTCAATTTTTTTTAAAACCAAAAAGACCGTTATATAAGCTGAAAATTGTATAATTCCCCCACCCCGTTGTTTTGGCCCAGAATTTCGTTGATCAAAAATTTGACCCATTTTGTTTTACATTTTGATAAATTTAGGAGGTATTTTCTCCCGTGTGATGAAACTGAATTTATTTCAATAATACACGATACACGAAATTTTCTTCGAGACTTAGTATTATATATATATATATAAAAATTGGATATCCACTACAGGATTCGGTACAATAATTGCCGTTTTTACGCCAATATACGAGGTATATTATAGAATAATTTAAAATCTTTATTCTAAGACTTTCAATTCAAAAGTACTACCTTTGTAACCTTCAATGTTGTAACCTTCCATTCTCAGTATAATATAATTCCGTGACATTTTCGTTATTTAAGAAAAATATTTTTAATAAATACAGCGTTACAAGTCTCGTTTAAAGCAAAAAAAATATACATGTTTCCTATGGTTTCGTTTTAAAAAATATACACCTTAATTAAGAGAACGGACGACGTGCCGATAGAGGAGGCCGTGGGCCGGGAAAAAGGACAATGGAAACGCCGCGCTCTCCGATTATACTTTGAAAATAAATTCTGAATTTTATAAATTGCCGAAGGCCGGAAATATAATAAAAAATTTATTATAACTTAAGGCGATATAGGAGACCGTGGGCGGGAGAAAAGGACAATGGCCGCCATTTATCTTATCGGAGGCTCCTTTTTCGGTTCCTTTTTGCCCCGGGAATCTTCGACATCCTTAAAAACTCCGCACTCTCCGTTTATAGTTTTAAATAAATTCTATATTTTATAAATTGGCGGCCCAATATTCCCCCGAAATATAATAAAAAATATATTATTACTCGAGGCGATATAGAGGAGGCCGTGGCTGTGGGCGGGAGAAAAGGACAATGGCCGCCATTTATCTTATCGGAGGCAATTTTCGGTTCCTTTTTGCCCGGGAATCTTCAACATCCTTAAAAATCCCGCACTCTCCGTTTATAGTTTTAAATAAATTCTATATTTTATAAATTGCCGGCCCAATATTCCCCCGAAATATAATAAAAAATATATTATTACTCGAGGTGATATAGAGGAGGCCGTGGCTGTGGGTGGGCGAAAAGGACAATGGCCGCCATTTATCTTATCGGCGTCAAGTTTCTGTTCCTTTTTGGCCAAGGATTTTCAACATCCTTAAAAATCCCGCACTCTCCGTTTATTGTTTTAAATAAATTCTATATTTTATAAATTGCCGAATAAAAAATTCGCAGACTTCATACGCATACCGATTTTTGAATTTTCAATAAATATATACATATAATACAGGTAGTATACAGAAGGTATATTATCGAATAATTTCCAAATCTTTATTCGAAAATTTTAATTCGTATTCGCCGTTTTCTTCATTCAATTTAAAAATGTACATATCCTTCGACATCCTTAAAAACCTCAACAAACTTTTTTCACTCTCCGATTATACTTTGAAAAATAAATATTATTTGAGCATTATATCTCATGC
Organism: Lethocerus indicus; assembly: GCA_019843655.1. Lineage (NCBI taxonomy): Eukaryota > Metazoa > Arthropoda > Insecta > Hemiptera > Belostomatidae > Lethocerus > Lethocerus indicus. Next base: position 19,898 of record JACDQD010000153.1, read on the forward strand.
ATTTTTAAATTTGCATTATACACTTTTATAGATTGTGTTCATGCGGCTAGAGAGAATAGATTAAAAAATATAATAAATAAAATATAATGAAATTTCAATATAATAAAAAAAAAAGGTATTTGACGAGAGCCATTTCATCCTTCATATTTGACAATTTTCAATCAATAATTCGAATATAAATAGTTGTCATTATTTAGGACAATCGAAAAAAAATTGAATTTATTTAAGTAATTTTTTAGGTTTATCAACCGCCACGAATAGATCATTCTTAGATTTTTTATTTTTCTTCATTTCTTACGCTTCAATAATTATCCGGTATGCGATGATTTAATAATAAAATCATATTAAAAAAAAAAATTTTTTCGTTTCGGTCATATTCTGATTTTTAGAGTTCTAAATAACGTTCAATATATTATTCATTCTATTTTTGTCTCGAAGTAATTTTCCTAATTTAGTGCAATTGAATAAAATAAATAAATAATAATAATAAGGTTAATACATTTTAGATTCATTCATGAGTAAAAATTTTACTCATATATATATATATATATATATATATATATATATATATATATATATGTTATATTTATAAATTTATTTTTAATAAATGATAAACTGAGTTCACTTTCCAGTGCGATCGAAACAAATTGAAATAATTTGAAAAAATTAAAAGGAAATGAAACTTTCAGAAAAATTATTCGGTTAATTATTTATTCGCTATTTTCTCGGCGATATTCGTTTTTTTTTTTAGTGCAAAATTTAAATAAAATTTACACTTTACTTTAAGTTTCAATTTAAATTTAGGAAAAAAAATATTTTCTCATCGATCGTATGTTATAATGTCGTATAATATAAATTTATTTCTAATAAACGATAAATGCAATTTTTTTCGGTGCGATCGAAACGAATTGAAACAATTTGAATATAATTAAAAGGAAATTGAAACTTTCACATAAAGGGTTAATTATTTGATAATAAAATTGAAATAAAACTTACACTTTACTCTGTCAATTTAAATTTGGGAAAAAAAAATATTTTCTCCACCAAACGATCATATATTATAAATTTTTTTCTAATAAACGATAAACGCAATTTTTTTCAGTGCGATCGAAACGAATTGAAACAATTTGAATAAAATTAATAGGAAATGAAAATTTTCAATCGAAATTTGAAAAAAATATTTTCTCGTCGATATATCGATTTATTATCGGGACAGTCGATAAAGAGTATAGTAGGTTATTATATATGTCTCGAATCGTATATTTATATTTTTATTTGCAGGGAATAAATCATTTTTTTTAATTATTGAAATATTACACTTTTAATATAATAATTGCTCTCCGTCCCTCGATAATATTTACGGGCATAAAATAAATTTAATTTTTTCTGATTCTGTTTCGTCAGGAGTTCCACGTCGCCTACGTACTGATAAAGATGGGAAATTCTCCGAGGCCCGGAGTTTGGGCGTTGGAAAGATCGGCCGACAACGGAGAAACGTACCGCCCTTGGCAATATTTCGCCGACACCCAAGCGTACGTACAATTACCCTTTTTTTTTTGTAAATTATTCAACGGGAAAACTATTTTACTGTTACACTGAACAATTTTCCAACCGGTGGTACTAGACCTACCGGAAACAGATAACGACGAGGATTTATATGAAGATTTGTGTCGTTTTTTTTTCCAGCGACTGCGAAATGTTCTTCGGCAAGGAGAGCCTCCAGCCGATCACCGAAGACGACTCGGTGATTTGCGACACTTCCTATTCGAAAATCGTACCCCTCGAGGGTGGAGAGGTAATATTTTTCGCTACAATTATTAACCGGATTTTTATTATGTGGAATCGATCGATCTATCCGTAGAGTATAATCGAAAAAAATTCTAACGGTTCTTTTATATATTGTCGGAAATTTCGAGGCGAAATATGGAAATATCCGTAGGAGACGGAATATTATCGACTTACGAAACATTTTCAGTCGAATCCGCTCTCCGTCTTCTACATTTTCTCCCGTTATCACTTTCACGGATCCGTCGATATCACTTTCAATTCTCGCTGTACGTATCGTCGTATAACGGAAATATATCGCACTATCGTTAGAATCGGATTCGTAGCTCGGTTCGATATCGTAAGAGCGTTATCTATATTATTTACATTATGTTCGCTATAAACTTCAAATTCTAATCAGATCGCTACTACTACCGTGTCGATATCGCTATAATTTTCACACAAATTTTTCTTTTATTCGCCGTATCGGGGGATATAAATAAATACGAATTCTAAATATAAAAACGACGGATAAAGTCGAATCTGATACACACTCCGCTGCCGAATAACAGGACTCGACTCATTCGGATCGGAGAGCATAATAATCCGTAATTCGTCGCCGAAAGCGAAATATCCTATAGATAGTTTTTACGATTTGTTTTTTTGGTCCTTACGTTAAAAAACTGAAAATTATTCGCATCTCGTCTCTCCGTAGCGGAGCCGTCGAGAGTTTGAAAAAAACGAAATTTTAAACGGTCCACGCTCCGTAGCACTCCGAGTGAAAACGGTTTTAAAATTATATCCGAGTCGTCGACATTTTCTCCCCCGTATCGCTTTCCGATCCGTGTCGATATATATATATATATATATATCAGTTTCGATTCAACCGCAGGAAATATATCGTTTATCTGATATACCTCTGTGTGTCTGTGTGGTCTGCGAGGGGTTGTGGAATATACTGTAGTAGGTTCGTCATGTTTCTGTTTTCTCTCTCTCTCTCGCTGCCGGTTAGGTCTTTTGCTAGACTGCGGTTTCGGCTGCTCGCCATCTTCAGTAGCACTGTGTCAGTGTCACTGTTGTGGCACTTTGGATGTTTTTGGGCATCCATCACTGCACCGCTGCACTGTCACTTTCACACATGTACTGTGTAGTGTCTGTCAGTTTGGTCAGTCGTCTATATATATATATATATGTTCTGTTATTGTTATTGGGGGCATTATTATTATGTGTTGTCGTCCGTTATTTTGTTAATCCGTTTTCTAGACAATCCGACTCATACATACCTAGAAAGTGCCACGACAGTGGACTACTGACACACGGGCGCTACTGAAGATGGCGGCGGCACAAACCAACGCAGTCTAGCAAAAGACCTAACCGGCGAGAGAGACAAAACATCACGAACCTCTACAGTATATCGTTTATCGTTCTCAATCGGATTCGACTCGAGTTTTAAACAGGTTTTGGAGTGAGAACGGTTAAAATACCGGATTGGATATATCGGTATATAAAAATGCGGAAGTGGAACGATACGCGTAAGTTTACGGAGGATGGTCGGCCGAGTGGTAGAAAATGCCGGACGGAATCGGAGTTGGTTGAATGGGAAAAAATTGTTTTTCGCCAAGCAGGAATTCTACCGCACGGATTTTTTTCCGTCGTTTGTCACCGAAAGCAAATTTATCCTATAAATAGTTTTTACGATTTGTTTTTTTGGTCCTTACGTTAAAAAAAACTGAAAATTATTCGCATCGTCCCTCCGTAGCGGAGCCGTCGAGAGTTTGAAAAAAACGAAATTTTAAACGGCCCCCGCTCTCGCTCCGTAGCACTCCGAATGAAAACGGTTTTAAAATTATATCCGAGTCGTCGACATTTTCTCCCCGTATCGCTTTCCGATCCGTGTCGATATATATATATATCACTTTCGATTCAACCGCAGGAAATATATCGTTCGAATCGGATTCGGACTCGAGTTTTAAACAGGTTTTTCGGAGTGAGAACGGTTAAAATACCGGATTGGGAATATCGGTATATAAAAATGTGGAAGTGGAACGATACGCGGTACATTTACGGAGGATGGTGTCGAGTGCGGACGGAATCGGAGTTGGTTTAATTATGAAAAATTGTTTTCGCGCCAAGCAGGAATTCACCGCGCCGCATTGGGCGATTATTTTTTTCCCGCATTCGTGCGAACCGTATTCGAAATAATAGTTGTCGTTGATTAGCGGAACGGTTTTTTTTTCTGTATTCCGTCTTCAGATAGTCGTTTCGCTGTTGAGGAATCGGCCTTCGGCGCAGGATTTCTTCAATTCGACCGTCCTACAAGAGTGGACGAGGGCGACCAACATACGCCTCAGGCTGATGAGGGCCAAAACTCTGCTCGGCCATCTGATGTCCGTCGCCCGGCAAGATCCGACCGTCACCCGAAGGGTGAGTCAATACACACACACACACACACACACATATATATATATATATATATATATATATATATATATATATATATATATATATATATATATATATATATAAGGGTACACCTAAAAGTAATCGATATTTGACTTTGGAATTCATATTTTATTTTGCTAAAAAATGAAACTTTAATTATTAATCTACTATATATATATATATATATATATATATATATGACCGATATTATCGACAACTCTCCATATTATCGGCCAGTTTTCCGCAAATTTTCCAGATTCCCTCTCTCTTGAGAGGAACTCCTCAAGACCAAAATCCATCCTATCAAATTGTCGATTACTTTTGGGATTTAAATCTATATATATATATATATATATATATATATATATATATATATATATATATATATAGGGGTACCCAAAAGTAATCGACATTGTGACTTTGTAATTAATTTTATTTCATTAAAAAAAGAAACATTAATTATTAATCTACTATATATATATTCACCAATATTATCGACAACTCTCCGCACTTTTCTGGAATTTTGATTCCTGTCTTGAGGAACTGCTCAAGACCAAATACATCTTATCAAATTGTCGATTACTTTTGGGTATATATATATATATATATATATATATATATACATAAAGTTCGAGAGTCTGTCATTTCAAAATTTCTTTTTTTCTCATGAAAACTTGGAACTCATATTATCTTTATTAAAATTTTCCGATTCCTCTCTCTTGAGAGGAACTCCTCAAGACCGAAATACATCTTATCAAATTGTCGATTACTTTTGGGTACACCTATATATATATATATATATATATATATATATATATATATATATATACATATAATGTTAGAGAGTCTTTCATTTCAAAATTTCTTTTTTTTCTCCCGGAACACATCAAATATTAGGTGTACCCAAAGTAATCGACATTTTGACTTTGTAATTAATTTTATTTCGTTAAAAAAGAAACGTTAATTATTAATCTACTATATATATATATATATATATATATATATATATATATATATATATATATATATATGACCCGATATTATCGACAACTCTCCCGCCGGCCAGTTTTCCGGCAAATTTTCCGTATTCCCCTCTTGAGACCGAAATACGTCTTATCAAATTGTCGATTACTTTCGGGTACCGAGTTATATACTCAATATATATATATATATATATATATATATATATATATATATATATATATATAGAGTCTATGGTGTACTAACCGTTGTTCTCTGACTGTCTATATTGTCTGTGCGCAGTATTTCTATTCGATAAAGGACATAAGCGTCGGCGGCCGGTGCCGGTGCAACGGCCACGCGTTCCAGTGCGACATACCCGACGAGAACGACCCGTTCAAACTGCTCTGCCGGTGTCAGCACAACACGTGCGGCGCCAACTGCGAACGGTGCTGCGACAACAAGGTCCAGAAACCGTGGCGCCAGTCAAAGGCCAACAAACTATTCGTCTGCGAAGGTCACACACACACACACACTTCATTCATCTATTCATTTCTACGATCGACTATCGGGTCGACGACTATGTAATTGTGCGGAATCGCTGCGACGATAAGTAGGCGTCGTACATATTTTTAAGCACGTGAAGTACATCTTCGGTGCGGATGTAGACAGTTTCGAACGCCGGTATATAAGATACATTCGGCTTCTCTCCAATGTCCCGGTGTCGAACTATGACCTAATAATGGCCTTTATTTGGGGTCATCGTCGACCTCCTCCACCGACGTCCGGGCGTATATATATATATATATATATATATATATATATATATATATACAATGTAGAAGAATATATATCTCTGTTGCCAAGCAGTGAAGCTTCAATATATTGATATCAATGTACCTGACGTTACGGAATAATACAATGTGCGATATATATATATATATATATTAGTTATGTCGAAATTTAGGTAGATATTTAGTGTCGTCTAGAGAGGATATAAAACGGTTTTTTATTTACATTCTGTTCGCTGCATACGCCTGCAGAATGCAACTGCCACGGCCCTCGAACAGTGCGTTTACGATGAGAAGTGGACTGGCCTCGGTCTGTCGCCTTGGACGCACGGAGTGACGGCGTCTGTATCGTAACTGTCGCGACAACACATGGGGAATCAACTGCCAGAACTGTCGGCCGGCTATTTCAGGCCGTCAGACTCAACGATACCAAGGTCTGCGAAGCGTAAGTACCGGACGGTGGCAGCCGAAAACCTTGTGTGAAAAAATTGTGCAAAAATATATGGGCTGTGGTTGAAAAAACACAAAAAAACGGTGCCAACATATGTTGTATATATATCACTTTGAAAAATTTTCGCGAAAAATTTTCAATTTTCGACCCGCCGTTCATAGGGCGAGTGTATCTCACTTTGGCACAACACTTCTGGGTGGAATATGGGACAATTTGGGGAAAATTTTCGGAAAAAAAAATTTTCAATTTTCGACCCTCCGTTCATAATAGTGCAAGTGTATCTCACTTTGGTACACTTGTGGGTGAAATATGGGATCGATCTGCGAAAATTTTCGAAAACCTAAATTTTCAATTTTCGACCCGCCGTTCATAGAGTGTAACTCACTTTGGTACACTGGGTGGAATATGGGACAATTAAAATTTTCGGAAACCTAAATTTTCGATTTTCGACCCGCCGTTTCAGGGGCAAGTGTAACTCACTTTGGTACACTTGTGGGTGGAATATGGGGCCGATCTGGGAAAATTTTCGAAAAACCTAAATTTTCAATTTTCGTCCCGCCGTTTCAGGGGCAAGAGTAACTCACTTTGGTACACTTCGGGGTGGAATATGGGGCCAATAGGGGGAAAATTTTCGGAAAAAAAAATTTTCGATTTTCGACCCACCGTTCATAGGGCGAGTGTATCTCACTTTGGTACACTTGTGGGTGGAATATGGGACAATTTGGGGAAAATTTTCAGAAAAAAAAAATTTTCAATTTTCTACCCGCCGTTCATAGGGCGAGTGTATCTCACTTTGGTACACTTGTGGGTGGAATATGGGGCCGATCTGAGAAAATTTTCGAAAAACCTAAATTTTCAATTTTCGTCCCGCCGTTTCAGGGGCAAGTGTAACTCACTTTGGTACACTGCCAGATTTTCGGAAGCAATTTTGTTCATAAGTGTATCTCACTTTGGTACACTTGGGGTGGAATATGGGACAATTTGGGAAAATTTTTAAAAAAATTTTCAATTTTCGACCCGCCGTTCATCAGGGGCAAGTGTAACTCACTTTGGTACACTTCTGGGTGGAATATGGGATCCTATCTGGGAAAATTTTCGAAAAAACTAAATTTTCAATTTTCGACCAATTTCAGAACTGTAACTCACTTTGGTACACTTGTGGTGGAATATGGGACAATCTGGGAAAATTTTCGAAAAAAATTTTCAATTTTCGACCCGCCGTTCAGGGTGTAACTCACTTTGGTACACTTGTGGGAATATGGGGCCGATCTGAAAAATTTTCGAAAAAAATATAAATTTTCAATTTTCGACCCGCCGTTTCAGGGCAAGTGTATCTCACTTTGGTACACTTGGGTGTGGGGAATATGGGGCCGATCTGAAAAATTTTCGAAAAAAATATAAATTTTCAATTTTCGACCCGCCGTTTCAGGGCAAGTGTATCTCACTTTGGTACACTTGGGTGTGGTGGAATATGGGACCGAATCTGGGAAAATTTTCGAAAACCTAAATTTTCGATTTTCGACCCGTTGTTTCAGGGGCAAGTGTAACTCACTTTCGGTACACTTGTGGGTGGAATATGGGACAATCGGGAAAATTTTCGAAAAAAATTTTCAATTTTCGACCCGCCGTTCATCAGGGGCAAAGTGTAACTCACTTTGGTACACTTGTGGGTGGAATATGGGACATCTGGGAAAATTTTCGAAAAAAATTTTCAATTTTCGACCCGCCGTTTCAGGGCAAGTGTAACTCACTTTGGTACACTTGTGGGTGGAATATGGACCGATCTGGGAAAATGTTTCGAAAACCTAAATTTTCAATTTTCGACCCGCCGTTTCAGGGGCAAGTGTAACTCACTTTGGTACACTTGTGGGTGGAATATGGGACCGATCTGGGAAAATTTTCGAAAAACCTAAATTTTCAATTTTCGACCCGCCGTTTCAGGGGCAAGTGTAACTCACTTTGGTACACTTGTGGGTGGAATATGGGACCGATCTGGGAAAATTTTCGAAAAACCTAAATTTTCGAATTTTCGACCCGCCGTTTCAGGGGCAAGTGTAACTCACTTTGGTACACTTGTGGGTGGAATATGGGACCGATCTGGGAAAATTTTCGAAAAACCTAAATTTTCGATTTTCGACCCGCCGTTTCAGGGGCAAGTGTAACTCACTTTGGTACACTTGTGGGCCGAATATGGGACCTGATCTGGGAAAATTTTCGAAAAACCTAAATTTTCGATTTTCGACCCGCCGTTTCAGGGGCAAGTGTAACTCACTTTGGTACACTTGTGGGTGGAATATGGGACGATCAGAAAATTTTCGAAAAAATTTTCAATTTTCGACCCGCCGCCGTTTCAGGGGCAAGTGTAACTCACTTTGGTACACTTGTGGGTGGAATATGGGATCGATCTGAGAAAATTTTCGAAAAACCTAAATTTTCGATTTTCGACCCGCCGTTTCAGGGGCAAGTGTAACTCACTTTGGTACACTTGTGGGTGGAATATGGGACCGATCTGGGAAAATTTTCGAAAAACCTAAATTTTCAATTTTCGACCCGCCGTTTCAGGGGCAAGTGTAACTCACTTTGGTACACTTGTGGGTGGAATATGGGACCGATCTGAGAAAATTTTCGAAAAAAAAATTTTCAATTTTCGACCCGCCGTTCATAGGGCGAGTGTATCTCACTTTGGTACACTTGTGGGTGGAATATGGGACCGATCTTTTCGAAAAACCTAAATTTTCGGGAAAATTTTCAAATTTTCAATTTTCGACCCGCCGTTTCAGGGCGAGTGTAACTCACTTTGGTACACTTGTGGGTGGAATATGGGAAATGAGAAAATTTTCGAAAACCTAAAATTTTCGAATTTCGACCCGCCGTTTCAGGGCGAAGTGTAACTCACTTTGGTACACTTGTGGGTGGAATATGGGACCGAAAATCTGAGAAAATTTTCGAAAAACCTAAATTTTCGATTTTCGACCCGCCGTTTCATAGGGCGAGTGTAACTCACTTTGGTACACTTGTGGGTGGAATATGGGACCGATGGGAAAATTTTCGAAAAAATAAATTTTGGAAAACCTTCCTCAAAGTTTTCGGGCGACTCACTTTCACTTGTGGGTGGAATATGGGACAATTTGGGGAAAAATTTTCAAAAAATTCCTGACCATTCTTCGCTTTTTGGCTGGGGCCAATTTGGGGAAAATTTTCGGAAAAAAATTTTCCAAGGTCCGGGACCGCTTGAATGAATCAGGTAGAGATAATGTGCTGAACATGGTGTGTTGTCTGTGATTTCAGCGTGCCGGTCTGGCGAATTCTACACGGTAACTGCGCGGTAGCGGCAAGTGCGAAATTTAACACGACGAGCACGAAGGCCCGACTGCGATTCGTGCAGCTACGGCCATTTCGGCTATCCTCTGTGCGAGAAGTGCAAGTGTTTCCTGAACGGAACCGACGGCTATTACTGCGAGCCGGAGAGCGGCGGCGACTGCCCCTGCAAGCCAAACTACGCCGGCGACTACTGCGACTCGTGCAGCGAAGGATTCTACAATTTTCCGGACTGTCTCCGTAAGTATAATACTTCTTTTATCGCCCTCCCAATAGAGTTGGCAGCGACTAGGCGATTGCGGAATCGCACGTATAAGATACGGCCTTTAGTCGCGTCCACCGGAGCGGTCACCGAAAGGACCACCGGATAATAACGTATCGAAGAATCTTATCCGTGCCAAGATATGCTGTACTTAAAGATATGTACAACACCACGCCACTTGTAGGTGGTGAATTCGCATAGCTTAGTCGCCAACTCCATATATTGCATTCTGGTCGGCATCACCCACCGTTCTCCGGATTCCTCTCCCTCTCCTGAATCTCCTGGACGCCGGAGTAGGGTGGTCATCGCGGCGCCGAATAGGGAAAATCCCCGAATCGCTGGGGAAAAAAAACCCTTCCCGCAAATAATACCTCATCCTGGAGTCCGGCAGCACGTGATCCTCCTCCACTCCTCCTCCTCTTCTTCTTCTTCTTCTCCTCCGGGAGGTCGCAAACTCCGAACAGTCCTCTAGGTCCCCCCCCACCGATGCCTCTGTAGACGATCATTGAGAAAATACTCGAAAATGGACAAGAGAACCGAATTTAATCGACAATTTGATAAGATGTATTTTCGGTCTCGAGAGCGGTTCCTCAAGAGAGAGAGAGAAGGGGGAATCCGGAAAATTTGCCGGAAAACTGGCCGGCGGGAGAATCGTCGACAATATCGGTGAATATACAGTAGATTAATTTATTAAAAGTTTATTTTTTTTAGCACAATAAAATGTATTCCAAAGTCAAAATTTCGATTACTTTCGGGGTACCCGTAATACTTTGATGGGTTCCAGGAGAAAAAGAAAAAAATTTTGGAAATGAACCTCAATAATGACCTCTCAGTATAGGGAGGCGTTAGATGAACTAATATCGGTGAATATACAGTAGATTAATAATTAAAGTTTATTTTTTTAGCAAAATAAATTGAATTCCAAAGTCAAAATTTCGATTACTTTCGGGGGTACCCGAATATTTTGATGGGTTCCAGGAGAAAAAGAAAAAAATTTTGGAAATGAACCTCAATAATGACCTCTCAGTATAGGGAGGCGTTAGATGAACTAATATCGGTGAATATACAGTAGATTAATAATTAAAGTTTATTGTTTTTAGCAAAATAAATTGAATTCCAAAGTCAAAATTTCGATTACTTTCGGGGGTACCCGGAATATTTGATGGGTTCCAGGAGAAAAAGAAAAAAATTTTGGAAATGAACCTCAATAATGAAGCAGGAGGCGCTAGATGAACTAATATCTGGTGAATATACAGTAGATTAATAATTAAAGTTTATTGTTTAGCAAATAAATTGAATTCCAAAGTCAAAATTTCGACATTTTCGGTTTACCCCGAATTGGGGTTCCAGGAGAAAAAAAATTTTGGAAATGACTAATAAACCTCTCAGCATTGATGGGACTAATAAAAACCTATTCCTAAAGTTTCCCTAATTCTTCTTCCCTGTTATATATATATATATATATATATATATATATATATATATATATATCTATATATATATATATATATATCACTCCACAGGAGGGCTTAAAAGCCCTTCAAAATCGATCCAAAATCGTATCCACATCATCAATTGCCCCATCAATGGACACAAATGCTTTTCCTAACACCAATATAATATTATTATAATAATTATTATATTTCCTTTTTTTATTATTGTTGTCGTTGACAGCGTGCGATGCAACCCGATCGGTTCGGACAACGACGTCTGCGATTTGGAGACCGGCGAATGCGAATGTCGGAGCAATTTCGGCGAACAGAAATGCGACAGATGCTCCAACGGCTACTACAACTTCCCGCAGTGCACGTGTCAGTAACACCTACACTATTTTTTTTTTTTTCATTTTTCGTCTTCAGTAGTGGACAGAGTGTTTCCGTCTCCTCTGTTCGGTCTTTCCGTTACTCGGCCGTTCGCCATCTTCAGTAGCGGGTTGGAATACCATATATTTCGTCTGTTTCTGTTGGTCTCTTCGCCCCGGGTTTAGGCGCTCACCATCTTCAGTAGCGCTGGTTGTAGTATTGTCACTTCGGCGCTTTGGATGTTTTCGGTCAAACTGTCAGTTGTACTGACGAGAAACAGACGAAATCTAAGGTACAACAACCCCGGGTGTTGACGGTGAGTTTGGGGCGAATAGGGGAAAAATTTTCGGAAAAATTTAGCGATTTTGACCTACTGCCGTTAATGGGGCACCTGGGCGCAGTGTATCTCACTTTGGTACACTTCTGGGTGGAATATGGGACAATTTGAGGAAAATTTTCGGAAAAAAAATTTTCGATTTTCGACCCGCCGTTCATAGGGCGAGTGTATCTCACTTTGGTACACTTCTGGGTGGATTATGGGACAATTTGAGGAAAATTTTCGGAAAAAAAAATTTTCGATTTTCGACCCGCCGTTCATAGGGCGAGTGTATCTCACTTTGGTACACTTCTGGGTGGATTTATGGGACAATTTGAGGAAAATTTTCGAAAAAAAATTTTCGATTTTCGACCCGCCGTTCATAGGGCGAGTGTATCTCACTTTGGTACACTTCTGGGTGGAATATGGGACAATTTGGGGAAAATTTTCGGAAAAAAAAATTTTCGATTTTCGACCCGCCGTTCATAGGGCGAGTGTATCTCACTTTGGTACACTTCTGGGTGGGAATATGGGACAATTTGAGGAAAATTTTCGGAAAAAAAAATTTTCGATTTTCGACCCGCCGTTCATAGGGCGAGTGTATCTCACTTTGGTACACTTCTGGGTGGAATATGGGACAATTTGGGGAAAATTTTCGAAAAAAAAAATTTTCGATTTTCGACCCGCCGTTCATAGGGCGAGTGTATCTCACTTTGGTACACTTCTGGGTGGAATATGGGACAATTTGGGAAAATTTTCTATAAAAAAATTTTCGATTTTCGACCCACCGTTCATAGGGCGAGTGTATCTCACCTTGGTACACTTCTGGGTGGAATATGGGACAATTTGGGAAAATTTTCTATAAAAAAATTTTCGATTTACGACCTGTCATAAGGCAAGTGTATCACTCACTTTGGTACACTTTGGGGTGAATATGGGGAAAATTTTCGAAAAAATTTTCGAAAAAATTTCGATTTTCGACCCGCCGTTCATAGGGCGAGTGTATCTCACTTTGGTACGGAATATGGGACAATTTGGGAAATTTTTCTGAAAAAATTTTCGATTTTCGACCGCCGTTCATAGGGCGAGTGTATCTCACTTTGGTACACTTGGGGTGGAATATGGGACAATTTGGGGAAAATTTTCAAAAAAAAATTTTCGATTTTCGACCCTCCGCCGTTCATAGGGCGTGTATCTCACACTTTAGTACACTCTGGGTGGGAATATGGGGAAAATTTGGGAAAATTTTCAATTTTCGACCCGCCGTTCATAGGGCGAGTGTATCTCACTTTGGTACACTTCTGGGTGGAATATGGGACAATTTGGGGGAAAATTTTCGGAAAAAAAATTTTCGATTTTCGACCCGCCGTTCATAGGGCGAGTGTATCTCACTTTGGTACACTTCTGGGTGGAATATGGGACAATTTGAGGAAAATTTTCGGAAAAAAAAATTTTCGATTTTCGACCCGCCGTTCATGGGGCGAGTGTATCTCACTTTGGTACACTTCTGGGTGGATTTATGGGACAATTTGAGGAAAATTTTCGAAAAAAAATTTTCGATTTTCGACCCGCCGTTCATAGGGCGAGTGTATCTCACTTTGTGGGTGTGGAATATGGGGAAAATGGGGAAAAATTTTCGGAAAAAAAAAATTTTCGATTTTCGACCCGCCGTTCATCGGGCTCTAGGGGCGCTCCCCCCTCCCCGCATTATATTTTTTTCCGTTTCCGACGAATTCTTTGTTGCGCAGACTGCGACTGCGATCCGACCGGCACCGAGGAGGAGGTGTGCGACGTCGATACCGGAGAGTGCCTGTGCCGGCGGGGGTACGGCGGCAGGCGTTGCGACCAGTGCACGCCCGGTTACTTCGGCTTCCCCGACTGCGTACCGTGCGGCTGCAGCGAGCTCGGCAGCACGTCCACGGTCTGCGACACGACCGGCAGGTGTTCCTGCCTGCTACACTTCTCCGGACAGACGTGCCACCAGTGCGTCCCCGGATACTACGACTACCCCAACTGCCATTGTCAGTACATATATATATTATACTTGGAAAAACAGAAATTATCGATACATTAGGTTGTCCGGAATGTTAGGAGACATCAGGACATCCTGGACATTAGGCGTCCAGAGATTTGAGTCCGGAAGTCCTTCAGTGTACAAACGTCCCCCCCAGGGGTATGTTTCTGACCGCAGAATCGTTCGTTAGGAGACATCAGGACATAACCCAGGGTTATGTTTCTGACCGCAGAATCCAGCATGACCTCTCCAACATACTGTCGGCCGGAAGTCGCAAAATCTGGAGTTTCCGTACCCCGCCTTTCTTTTCTCCTTTCTGGAAGATTTTTCGGCGCCAGGCCCAGAGATTCCCGTCCGAAGTTCTCAGGGGTATGTTTCTGACTCCCGAATCCACCGTGACTTTCCAACATACCCCAACATACTGTCGGCCAGAAGTCCAGAATCCAGGGGTTCCTGAAGTTCCCCCATCCACCTTTCTTTCTCCCTTTCCAGAAGATTTTCCAGAGGATTTTCCAGAGGATTTTCCAGAGGATTTTCCAGAGGATTTTCCAGAGGATTTTCCAGAAGATTTTCCAGAGGATTTTCCAGAGGATTTTCCAGAGGATTTTCCAGAGGATTTTCCAGAGGATTTTCCAGAGGATTTTCATAGTCGGATGCCGTAAGCCAGGGGTCGGCAACCTCTGTAAAGCGCCGATATAATTTTCGGAAAAAAATCCAGAAACTTAAAGCGTCGGCCTGCCCGAATGCCGCGCTAAAAAGGAGCATTTTCGAAAAGAATAATTATTGTCATTTTCCCACTTTGCAATCCTTTTTTTTTTGTTTAACCGAAAAACGAACAGACGGCGTCCTTCGAATATTTCTATATCGAGTCACCGAAAGTATCGGTTTTTGAAAATTTTTACACGAAACAAAAAGGAGGTTATCGATATTTGAAATATTGTAAAAGCGACGGACAATTTACAGCTTACGGACGAAAATAATTTAATCGCGTTTTATTCGAATTTACCGTACAAAAAAATTTCCCCGAATTTAAGAAATTTTGTCAGAATCTTTTGCAGGATGAAAATTTTCGTCGGTTTCGAAAATTTTTATGCAAAACGAAAAGGACGTATTAATATTTGAAAATCCATTTAACAACTTACAACTGGAGTCAATCGATGTGTATTAAAATTTCCCCGATTTAAGAAATTTTGCAAAATCGACGATTCGTAAATGAAAATTTACGAAAATTGTTGCAGGATCTCAGTGTCCCGAACACGACCGGACTTAAAGGAAGTATCGAAAAATATTCGAGAACAAAAAGCGCGTCGAATTTTAACGAAGGAATAAAATTTCTTTTTTTTTCCCCTTTTAAGAATTTTAAAATTTTTGTTTTGAAAATGGCCCGCCGCCGACCCCTGCCTTAGAATAAGGCAGCGAACGGCAACGCTTTATGGGCCATTTAAAATTTTACTTTTCAAGGCCCGAAAACAAGATATCGCCATTTAGGGCAGGGAGGGTGCTTTGAAGTGAAAAAACTGTGCCCGAAGGTCGGTTTCAAAGCGGAAGATTTCGATCTTGAAAATCGACAACCGGACGGCCCTTCTAAGGGCTCTTTTTATCCTTGAAATTCTGCAAATTCAAATAATACTGTCGGTATTTGCAGCGTGCGATTGCCACCCGGAGGGCTCGCGGGGCGATTCCTGCGACGACGAAGGACAGTGCATATGCAGGGAATTGTTCGGCGGAAAACGGTGCGAAAAGTGCCGCGAGGGACTTTTCAATTTTCCACAGTGCGAAGGTGAGTTACAATTTTCCCGTAATTCGTAGTAGAATTATTACATACAATTGGGGGGAAAAAAGAAATTCCTGGACATATCTATCCGGTTGGCAACTAAATAATTGCCGATTATTCCGCGTCTTCGGCTGTGTCGTGCTGCACACCCCCGCCCCTTATGTCATGCATTTTTTTCATGTAATAATAGACATTTTCGGGATACTCTGTTACTGGAAAAGATACTAGAAAAGGCCAAAAAAAAAGAAAAAATACTGACAAATCCTACAAAATGCTGTTAAAATCACGATAAATAGTTTAACTACTGAAGACGGCGAGCGGCCAAACCTCCCCGGGGCCTAGCAAAGACCAAACCGGCAGAAAAACCACAAATCTGCGTTGCGGTAAAAAGTTAAGGAAAAAAAAAATTGAAAGGAAATATCTTAAAACAATATGCGAAAAAAGTCCCTAAAAATCTAGGGATGAATCCCGGTAAAAATCCTGGATGAAAAATAGCCGGCTCGGTTCGGCCATTCGCAAAAAAAAATCCTTCGTTTTCGGTTCCAGTTGTCAGTTTCTCCTCAATTATACGCCCTATTTGTTACTATCAGTTCTGATTAGATATTGATTATACAAACTATAAAAAAAAAATGACGTATATATTGAAAATAATACGTCATCATTGTCTCTTTATTTGCTTGAAATTGCGGAGATCTGGAGTTGGGCTGGAGCTGAAGTGAGTAGTAGTAAGATGGGGTAAATTTCGTTTTCAAAAGTTGGCACTATCCGTAACGAATTTACCCGCTGGAAATTAATAAAAAATTATATCGAAACCTGCCTAAAATACTTGTTTTATTTAAAATATTAATGTATTTACAACGTACAATATTCAGGGTAGTATTTAATTGCGTATTGTTTTTTCTACGCTGGACAGAGTGCAATTGCCACCCGGCCGGCGTGATGGAAAATTTCCCCGGCTGTGGAAACCTCTCCAGACCCGGAGAACTGTGCCAGTGCAAGCCGAGGATACAGGGCAGGATGTGCGACCAGTGTCGGCCGCTCTACTGGAATCTCCAGCTGTACAATCCGGACGGCTGCCAGGGTGGGTAATCGGCCCCCGCATTCCCTCAACTTCTCCCAGGAGTCCTTCCTCAATCTCATCCTTCTCCGAACCCTACCTCGAGGACAGGTCCTTCAGAGTTGAGGAAGGCCGAGAGCCATCCGACCACTGTCCCCCTCGAGGTAGAGAGTGTCCCGGGTGCCGATATATACCTCGGATATACCTGCATATCCTTCTCTACAGCCCTCGGCCCCACATTCCCTCAACTTCTCCCAGAGTCCTTCCTTAATCTCATCCTTCTCCAAACCTACCTCGAGGACAGGTCCTTCAGAGTTGAGGAAGGCCGAGCCATCTGTCCCTCTAGAGAGTGTCCCGGTGCTGGATATATACCTCGGATATACCTGCATATCCTTCTCTACAGCCCTCGCCCCACATTCCCTCAACTTCTCCCAGAGTCCTTCCTTAATCTCATCCTTCTCCAACCCTACCTCGAGGACAGGTCCTTCAGAGTTGAGGAAGGCCCGAGAGCCATCCCGACCACTGTCCCTCGGTAGAGAGTGTCCCGGGTGCCGATATACACCGGATATGCATATCCTTCTACAGCCCTCGGCCCCACATTCCCTCAACTTCTCCAGGAGTCCTTCCTCAATCTCATCCTTCTCCAAACCCTACCTCGAGGACAGTCCAGAGTTGAGGAAGGCCGAGAGCCATCCGACCACTGTCCCCCGAGGAGAGGCCCGTGCCGATATATACCTCGGATATACCTGCATATCCTTCTCTACAGTCCTCGGCCCCACATTCCCTCAACTTCTCCCAGGAGTCCTTCCTTAATCTCATCCCTTCTCCGACCCTACCTCGAGGACAGGTCCTTCAGAGTTGAGGAAGGCGAGAGCCATCCGACCACTGTCCAGTCCAAGGGTCTGTCTCGGTAGAGAGGTATGGTGCTACCTCGGATATACCTGCATATCCTTCTTCAGCCCTCGGCCCCACATTCCCTCAACTTCTCCCAGGAGTCCTTCCTCAATCTCATCCTTCTCCAAACCCTACCTCGAGGACAGGTCCTTCAGAGTTGAGGAAGGCCGAGAGCCATCCGACCACTCTCCAGTCCAAGGGTCTGTCCCCCTCGAGGTGGAGAGTGTCCCGGGTGCCAATATATATACCTCGGATATACCCGCATATCCTTCTCTACAGCCCTCGGCCCCACATTCCCTCAACTTCTCCCAGAGCACCGTCCTCAATCTCATCCTTCTCCAAACCCTACCTCGAGGACAGGTCCTTCAGAGTTGAGGAAGGCCGAGAGCCATCCGACCACTGTCCCCCGAGGTAGAGAGTGTCCCTGGTCCGATATATACCTCGGATATACCTGCATATCCTTCTCTACAGCCCTGGCCCCACATTCCCTCAATTCTCCAGGAGTCCTTCCTTAATCCTAACCCTACCGAGGACAGGTCCTTCAGAGTTGAGGAAGGTAATAATGCCGTAATGCAGACTGGCGGCGGTGTGATCGGCGAGCTGACCTGCACAGGACGACGGGCCAGTTCGGGATGCAGGTCGGTCCAGAGAGAGAGAGAGAGAGAGAGAGAGAGAGTGAGATTAGGGACTAGGGATACTAGGATACATATACCGCTAGCACTAGGTCTGGGACAAACAGGAGTTACTAGGAAGTTCTGAACTCTCTATTTTTCTGTTTTTTCGTCAGACTGCGGCTGCGACATCGGCGGTTCCGTTAGCGACGTCTGCGACAGGTCGAGCGGCCAATGCGTCTGCCATCCGAAGATCACCGGGAGGTCGTGCAGCGAGCCGATACGGACGTATTTCTTCCCGACGCTCCACCAGATGAAATACGAGGCGGAGGAGAGCGAATCGCCGGAGACCGGCTCCAGGATACGCTACGGTCACTCGGAGTCGACTTTCCCCGATTTCTCCTCGAACGGTTACGCCGTATTCTCCCAG
Organism: Lethocerus indicus; assembly: GCA_019843655.1. NCBI lineage: Eukaryota > Metazoa > Arthropoda > Insecta > Hemiptera > Belostomatidae > Lethocerus > Lethocerus indicus. Next base: position 38,784 of record JACDQD010000153.1, read on the forward strand.
ATACAGGTAAACCCCTCGTCATTGACCATCCTCTCGGCCTCCAGTTCTCGCAGTTTCTATGCCCTCGTACCTCCGGTGGACGTCCGTCGGGAGATGCGGAAAAGAAATATATAAATCTTTATCTACCCCCAGAGACACAGTTTAGCTAAATATTCGACTAAAACATGACTATTATACATATATATAGGGTTGGCAACTAAATAATTGCGGATTCTTCCACATCTTCAGGAGCGTGTGTCGTACATTTTTTGGTCTTTACGACGAATAGTCGTGGGGCACGTTGTAATAAACATTTCAGAATACTCCGTTAAGAGGTTTGAAGATGTAATAAACAGGCGTAAAAATACAAATAACGCCAATCTCCGGTCAATAGCGACGAAACCCGCAATTACTTAATTGCCGACCCCCGATATAACGACCAATAACGATCGCGGGACAATTCCGGAAAAAACTACCGGATATATCTTGAATAAATCGTTGAAAATTCTGGTGAAAAATCGTCGAAAATTGAAAAATTCTGGATGAGATATATCCCCAAAAAAAAAATTCTGAAAAATTCTGGACGGATATCTATCGGGTTGGCAACTAAATAATTGGGTGTGTCGTACATTTTTTCGTACTTACGACGATGAATAGTCGTGGGGCACGTTGTAATAAACATTTCAGAATACTCTCTGTTAAGAGGTTTGAAGATGTAATAAACAGGCGTAAAAATACATATAATTCCAATCTCCGGTGTCTAGCGACGAACCGTGGCAACTGAAAAATATACGTAAATTATGATAAAAAAACGTGGTAAAAAAAATCCTGGATCGCGGCACAATTCCGGAAAAAACTACTGGATATATCTTGAATAAATCGTTGAGAATTCTGGTGAAAAACCGTTTGAAAAATGAAAAATTCTGGACGGGATATATCTCAAAAAAAAAATCCTTAAAAAATTCTGGACATATCCATCGGGTTGGCAACCCGAGTGCCGAGAGTGATGGTAACGCAGCGACTACTGAAGACGCGGCGAACGGCCGATCTGGCGAAAAAACGCGGTAAAAGTTCTCTGAAAAATACAGGAAATATCTTAAACGATCTGGGAAAAAATCCTAAAAATCCTGGGTAAAAAAGCCGGCACGGTTCGAAAAAAAAATCCTTCGTTTTTTCAATTTTTCAGTTCCAATTGTCAGTTTCTCCTCAATTATATGTGCCCCATTTTGTTACTATCAGTGTCTACAACAGTCGGTTTATTATTGTAATTGTAATTTTTTTTTTTTTTTTTATTGTCCAGAATCACATAATGCAGAGGATATTCGTCCAGAAATCGTCCCTCTACCGGCTGATATTGAGGTACATCAATCCGAACGACGAGTCGGTGACAGGCGACATTGAAATATTCCCGGAGAACGAGAGCGACGAAGAGCAAAGATTCCAGGTCATATTTTGTCATATATCACTTATTATTATTATTATTATTAATGTTATTATTATATGCGGCGTCTTTATAGTAAATAAAAATGAATACATTCCTCAACCGATGATTGAGCAGGTCGAGTTCAAGCCGACAGATTCGCCGGCTTTCGTCGAAGCTTTCGGTTTCGGCAGTCGCATTGTGACAGCACTGATAATGAACCCGGGCGCCTGGAATCTGCACATCAAAGTCGGAAAAACTCTTTTCCTGGTGAGTACACTTTTGTATACACTCGTGGGTGCGACATGGGAGAAATCGGGGGAAAATTTTCGGAAAAAAAATTTTCAATTTTCGACCCGCCTTATGAACGGCAAGTGTATCTCACTTTGGTACACTTCTGAGTGGAAAATGGGACAATGGGGAAAATTTTCGAAAAAAAAATTTTCAATTTTCCACCCGCCCTATGAAGGGCAAGTGTATCTCACTTTGGTACACTTCTGAGTGGAATATGGGACAAATGGGGGAAAATTTTCGAAAAAAAAAATTTTCGATTTTCGACCCGCCGTTCATAGGGCGAGTGTATCTCACTTCGGTACTCTTTTGGGTGGAATATGGGACAATTTTGGGGAAAATTTTCGGAAATAAAATTTTCGATTTTCGACCCGCCTTTCATAGGGCGAGTGTATCTCACTTTGGTACACTTGTGGGTGGAATATGGGACAAATGGGGGAAAATTTTCGAAAAAAAAATTTTCGATTTTCGACCCGCCGTTCATAGGGCGAGTGTATCTCACTTTGGTACACTTCTGAGTGGAATATGGGACAAATGGGGGAAAATTTTCGAAAAAAAAAATTTTCGATTTTCGACCCGCCTTTCATAGGGCGAATGTATCTCACTTTGGTACACTTCTGGGTGGAATATGGGACAAATGGGGGAAAATTTTCGAAAAAAAAAATTTTCAATTTTCGACCCGCCTTTCATAGGGCGAGTGTATCTCACTTTGGTACACTTGTGGGTGGAATATGGGACAAATTGGGGGAAAATTTTCGAAAAAAAATTTTCGATTTTCGACCCGCCGTTCATAGGGCGAGTGTATCTCACTTTGGTACTCTTGAGGGTGGAATATGGGACAATTTGGGGAAAATTTTCGAAAAAAAAAATTTTCGATTTTCGACCCGCCGTTCATAGGGCGAGTGTATCTCACTTTGGTACACTTCTGGGTGGAATATGGGACAAATTGGGGAAAATTTTCGAAAAAAAAATTTTCGATTTTCGACCCGCCGTTCATAGGGCGAGTGTATCTCACTTTGTGGGTGGAATATGGGCAAATGGGGGAAAATTTTTGAAAAAAAAAATTTTCAATTTTCGACCCGCCGTTCATAGGGCCAAGTGTATGTCACTTTGGTACACTTCTGAGTGGAATATGGGACAAATGGGGGAAAATTTTCGAAAAAAAAAATTTTCAATTTTCGACCCGCCGTTTATAGGCCAAGTGTATGTCACTTTGGTACACTTGTGGGTGGAATATGGGACCGAATTTCTTACCTTTTTATCCTTTTTTTTTCTTTTCTCTTAATCTCTCCGGCCTCCTACAGGATTACTTTGTGCTGATGCCGGCCGCCTACTACGAGGGCAACATCCTCGTCTACGACGTGAAGAGGCCGTGCGCCGTCGGCGACCGCGATCTCTGCCGCCACTTCCAGTATCCGGACGTGTCGCGCTATCCTCTGAGTCTCGGCTCCGACTCGTATCTGGACCGTCCCGACGACAGGCGTTACTACGAGGACTACCAGGTGAGCGCCCTTCACAGTATCCGCAGACACGTGTGTCCGTACACGTGTATCTCGCGTGTTAGACCGGCGAAGCTTGTAGCTCAGACCGAAGCGACGTTTGTCGGCGGTAGAAAAAATATGTTTTCGGACGTCAAAAACGGACACAATTAGTCTCAATGGAAGCTCGAGTAATGTCCGATAAATAAGTAATATTTTACCCGCAAGTTATGCCCGAGTTGGGCTAAGCGATCGGCCCCCAGAAATCGGCTTTTCCGGATCACGCCGCACGTGGCGGCACACGTGAATATCCACGTGGGGGGAACGGAAGGGGATAGAAAATAGTTTATCCGTGGACGAATAAATAATTTTTTTTAAAAGACCCGAAAATACGCGCTGACACTTTCTGTACGGCAACCGAAACGAAAACAATACTGAGAATACTCGAATATAAAATCGACTGAGTCATTGCGGCCGTCGCATATTTTCAACGGAAATATATTCGAAATATGTACGAAAAATATATATTTTTACTCGCTTCGAACCGATAAAACCACTTCAGCTGTCCGTTCGACATCAATTTTTACACGGTGAATACGGTGTCAAACCCGCTGAAAACTGCTGGAAAATTCGTGATAATTTTTCAACAGACCGAACCGAAAACAATACCGAGAATACTCGAAATAAAATCGGTTAAATCGGGCTGGCAACTAAGTCGTTGCGGCCATCACCGATATATTTGAAATATGTACGAAAAATATATTTTTAGTCGCGATCACTCACTCCGAACTGATAAAAGCTCTTCCGTTTGACAATAGGTGGATTTTTCACCGAAAGACGAGGAAAAAACCCACTAAAAAAACCCCGAAAATTCGTCATACTTTTTCAACAGACCCGAACCGAAAACAATACCGAGAATACTCGAAATGAAATCGGTTATATCGGGCTGGCAACTAAGTCGTTGCGGCCATCACCGATATATTTGAAATATGTACGAAAAATATATTTTTAGTCGCGATCACTCACTCCGAACTGATGAAAGCTCTTCCGTTTGACAATAGGTGGATTTTTCACCGAAAGACGAGGAAAAAACCCACTAAAAAAAACCCCGAAAAATCGTCATACTTTTTCAACAGACCCGAACCGAAAACAATACCGAGAATACTCGAAATAAAATCGGTTAAATCGGGCTGGCAACTAAGTCGTTGCGGCCATCACCGATATATTTGAAATATGTACGAAAAATATATTTTTAGTCGCGATCACTCACTCCGAACTGATAAAAGCTTCCGTTTGACAATAGGTGGATTTTCACCGAAAGACGAGGAAAACCCTGAAAAATCGTCATACTTTTCAACAGACCGAACCGAAAACAATACCGAGAATACTCGAAATGAAATCGGTTATATCGGCTGGCAACTAAGTCGCGGCCATCACCGATATATTTGAAATATGTACGAAAAATATATTTTTAGTCGCGATCACTCACTCCGAACTGATAAAAGCTCTTCCGTTTGACAATAGGTGGATTTTTCACTGAAAGACGAGGAAAAAACCCCGAAAATTCGTGATACTTTTTCAACAGACCGAATCCCGTCCTAATCTGTGTTTCTAACATTTAATGCCGGGCAGAAATTTCACTGGAAATAAAACTGTTGTGTCTCTCCCGGTTTTAGCACCTGGACGCCGTCGGACTGACGACGACCGTCCCACTGTTGGCCGGTGACGTCCAGCCGAAGATCAACATGCAGCTACAGGACGTGAAGACCGGCCGCTACGTCCTCCTGCTCAGCTACATGACGCAGAACAGTACGGGCGCCGGACACAGGATAAAGGCGGTCGGAAGGACGGCCACCGGCGACGATCTCGGGGAGTCGGTTCGGCGTGAAGAGCTGCCGGTACACCTGGCTGTGTCGCCAGGTCGCCGTCGACTCCGACGGACAGTTGGCCGTCTACAAACTCTCAGACGTCGTCGTCTTCTCCCTGACGGTCAGTGAAAAAGTATATCGGGTCGGCAACTGAGCAATTGCGACAACAAGTGGCGTTGTACATATTTTCAAGTACCTCCAGCAGGCGGTCGGGGTTTAAACTATTGAAAGATGAATTTATATTACAGAACGAGGAGGAGACGGCCGTCGGTATTGAATCACTGAGGGCGATACCGCTGGATGAGTGGTCGTTGGATTTGGTCCAGCCGAAGAAGGCCTGCGTCAAGAAGGAGGGAAAATGCATCGAGTCCACATATCTGACCCCTCTGGAATTCAAAAAGGTAAGCCCCCCCCGAGTCCCAACGGCTTGAAATAAGCCGTTTTGGGACGGCCGTCGACTGAGCCTTGCGCCCCAGCGCGGACCCGACAATCAAACTGCCGGCTATTCTACTTTTCAATTGAAATTTTTTACCAAAATTTCGGTGAAAACCCTAATATTAGTTTATTCGGCTTGAAATAAGCCGTTTTGAGTATCGGCAGGTCGGCCGTATTGGACGTCGACTGAGCGCCTTCGCGCCCCAAACGGCGGACCCGACAATCAGACTGCCGGCTATTCTACTTTTCAATTGAAATTTTTTACCAAAATTTCGGTGAAAACCCTAATATTAGTTTATTCGGCTTGAAATAAGCCGTTTTGAGTATCGGCAGGTCGGCCGTTTTGGACGTCGACCGGAGCGCCTTCGCGCCCCAAACGGCGGACCCGACAATCGGACTGCCGGCTATTCTACTTTTCAATTGAAATTTTTTACCAAAATTTCGAAAACCCTAATATTAGTTTATTCGGCTTGAAATAAGCCGTTTTGAGTATCGGCAGGTCGGCCGTTTTGGACGTCGACCGGAGCGCCTTCGCGCCCCAAACGGCGGACCCGACAATCGGACTGCCGGCTATTGTACTTTTCAATTGAAATTTTTTACCAAAATTTCGGTGAAAACCCTAATATTAGTTTATTCGGCTTGAAATAAGCCGTTTTGAGTATCGGCAGGTCGGCCGTTTTGGACGTCGACCGGGGAGCGCCTTCGCGCCCCAAACGGCAGAGCCGACAATCAAACTAGTTTTTCCACTTTTTCAAATTGAAATTTGAACAAATTGTCCAACCGGAAATTTTCCTCCGAAAACCCTCAATTTCCCGCGTTCCTCCCCGAAAATCGATTCCGCCTATTTTTAATTTCGTCGAATAAAACTCTATTGCCGGTTTTTTTTTTAAATTTCAGGTCGAAATAGAATCGGGCAACGAGGACAGGGCCGAATCGGTGCCGGAAAATATTTTCAATCCGGCGACGGGCCTCATCCCGATGGACGAGTATTCGGAACCGTTGGAGGTCAGGGGCAAAGTGCCGCATCCGGGCGACTACGTCTTCCTCGTACATTTCTACCAGCCGGATCATCCGAGTGAGAAAAAAATTTTCAAACTCAATTTAGATATATTCGGGTGTAGGCCCGAAAGAGTAATCGACAATTTGAGTTGAAGGTGTATTTCGGTTGATCGAGGAGTTCCTCCAAAGAGAGGGGAATCGGAAATTTGTCGGAAAAGTGGCGGCGGAGAGTTGTCGATAATATCGGTTAATATATATATATATATAGTAGATTAATAATTAATGTTTTTTTTTTAGCAAAATAAAACGAATTCCATAGTCAAAATGTCGATTACTCTCTCAATGTGTCGTATATTGGGGCTGGCAACTAAATAATTGCGGATTCTTCCACATCTTCGGGGAGGGGTGTCGCGCACCCTTATTTCGTGCATTTTTCGGTACTTACGATGAATAGTTGTCGGGAATGTTGTAATAGACATTTAAGAATACTCAAAAATAGGTTTGAAGATGCGTAAAAATACGTATAACGCCATCCTCCATCTCTGGCTAAGAAAATCCGCAATGACTTAGTTGCCGGACCGATAATAACGACCGATAATAGCGTTGAATCGTGGAAAATTCCGGTGAAAAATCGTCGAAAATAGAAAAATTCCGGATGAGATATATCTCCAAAAAAAAAATCCTGAAAAAATTCTCGACCTATCTATCGGGCTGGCAACTAAATAATTGCGGATTCTTCCACATCTTCGGGGGGGTGTGTCGTGCACCCTTATTTCGTGCATTTTTCGGTACTTACGACGTATAGTTGTAATGGACCATTTAAGAATACTCTATGAGAGGTTTGACGATGCGTAAACATGCGTAAAAATACGTATAACGCCATCCTCCGTCTCTGGCTGCGAAACCCCGCAATGACTTAGTTGCCGGACCGATAATAACGATGAATCGTGGAAAATTTCGGTGAAAAATCGTCGAAAATAAAAAAAATTCCGGATGAGATATATCTCCAAAAAAAAAAATCCTGGAAAAATTCTCGACCTATCTATCGGGTTGGCAACTAAATAATTGCGGATTCTTCCACAACTTCGGATGCGCAATGCACTTATTTAGTGCATTTTTCGTTACTTACGACGAATAGTTG